>CAKOAT010507376.1:146670-157098 GCA_932364175.1 Eruca vesicaria subsp. sativa
TCAAGGACCACGAAAAAGACGCAGGCTACTGCCGCCTCTTCGTCGAAAACCTAGAAGGAGCTGCGCTCGAATGGTTCGCCAAACTTAGGCGAAATTCGATCGGAAGTTTCCGTCGACTGGCTTCGGAATTCCTGAAGCAGTACTCGATGTTCATTAACCCGGAAACCTCCGACGCCGATCTCTGGAGCTTGGTGCACAAAGAGGACGAATCTCTCCGCGTTTCATGGGTAGATTCAAACTCGTCATGGCTAGGGTTAGCGGGATTAGCGACAAAGCCGCCATCGACCCATTAAGGAAATCGCTCTAGTACAAATCGAAGTTCCGCAAATGGATAACTCTCGAGAAACCACGGACGATCCAGGATGCGCTCCATAAAGCCACTGACTTCATAACCATCGAAGAGGAGACCAAAATCCTGTCCGAGAGGCATAAGCCGACGAAAACATCCGCGAAGGATAACGCGTCCGAGCAGAAGCAGAAAAGGAAAAATTCTCGTAACGACCAATTCGTCATTCACGAGGGACAGGACCTCCAAGGGGCGCATAACTACGCCATTAACCCCGAAGCTGAACAAGGGCGAACTACGGGTAACACGTGGACGAGAAATTCAAATTACGATGAGAATTCTTTCTGCGACCTCCACCAAACCCGTGGTCATTCCACCGTGAACTGCAAAGTGATCGGCGCCAGACTTGCGGCAAAATTGGTCGCGGGAGAGCTCTCTGAGATATCCAGTGTCAAGGATCTCATCCGCGATTCGGACCGCGTCCCGAAGAATGACAAAAACACACAAACCCCGCCTCAGGGAAATCAGTCGGGCGAAAAATGCGGACGAAGAGTAGACGAGAAGGGTAACGATGCTAGCCGCCGAAAAACCAACATGATCATCGGCGAATCGCCATACTTTAACGACACCATCTCGTCAATAAAATCCTACCAACGTAAAGCCAAAACCGGCTCGAGTTGGAAGGTGCCGACGGACGATTCTCCGACAGGAGTAATCTCTTTCGACGATGCTGAAACTGGTGGAATTGACCAACCGCACGCCGATCCCCTTGTCATCGATTTGGTGATAAGCGATCTGGAGGTTGCTCGAATCCTGGTTGATACCGGAAGCACGGTCAACGTCATCTTCCGCAACACGCTAGCACGCATGGGAATCGACCTCTCGGAAGTCGAGCCGATTCCAAAACCGCTGACTAGTTTCTCCGGCGAAACATCAATGACCCTGGGATCAATCCGACTACCGGTCGTCGCGAAAGAAGTGACGAAAATCGTTAACTTCGCGGTAGTCGATTTCCCGGCTATCTACAACATGATTATGGGCACGCCTTGGATAAATTCCATGAAGGCGGTTCTGTCCTCGTATCACTTAGGCATCAAATTCCCGACGCCTACGGGAGTCGCAGTAATTTGGGGAATCGTTTTGTAAAACCCGAAGAATCGTTTTATAAAACTCGAGGATCGTTTTATAAAACTCGAGAAGCCGTTTTATAAAACTCGAGAAGCTGTTTTATAAAACTCGAATATCGTTTTATAAAACTCGAGAAGCCGTTTTATAAAACTCGAAGATCGTTTTATAAAACTCTAGGATCGTTTTATAAAACTCGAGAAGCCGTTTTATAAAACTCGAGAAGCTGTTTATAAAACTCGAAGATCGTTTTATAAAACTCGAGAAGCCGTTTTATAAAACTCGAAGAATCGTTTTATAAAACTCGAGAATCGTTTTATAAAACTCGAAGAATCGATTTATAAAACTCGAGAATCATTTTATAAAACTCGAAGAATCGTTTTACGAAACCGCAAAAAAACCGAAACAGCCGTAAAACGCGAACTAGTCACGACTAGGTCGCCCACGGGCGAACTAAGACGGGCCGGCTTAGTTCGCCGATGGGCGAACTAAGCCGGGCCGGCTTAGTTCGCCGATGGGCAAACTAGAAGGCACTCGACTAGTTCGCCGATGGGCGAACTAGTCCATATTGACTAGTTCGCCCATCGGCGAACTAAGCCAGCCCGGCTTAGTTCGCCGATGGGAGAACTAGTCCCGTCCCGGCTAGATCGCCATTGGGCGAACTAAGAGGTGCTTACTTTGCCCCACTGGTTCTTTTCGCCTAGTTCGCCATATGGTGACCTAGCCAAGCTGAAGTAGCTCGCCGTACGTCGAGCCGACCATCCCGAGCCTCGATCTCCCACATCCTTGATTCAAGGCATACGTCCTTCGACACGATCATATTCCGAATTACGGTCGAAATGTTTCCCGTTTCGTCTCGATCCGTCCTATCGTTCGAGTTTTACGATAAAAACCGTAAAACTCCGTTTTCCCGAAAAGAACTCGAAGAAATCGTATAAAACGGTAACGGTTAATCAAAACACCGAACATCACCTAAACTATACGATTTATCCGAGATTCTTCGTTAAGATTATAAAAATGCGTTTTTAATAAAAAAACGTCGAGAGAATCGTAAAAACGGCATCGGATCAGGAAACGGTCTCGTTAAAGTCGTAAAACGGTTTTTATCGTAAAACGGCCCGAAAGGTCCTAAAACACGATAAAAACCCATCTCGCGAAATCAAACCCGAAGATACGATAACATTTTGACGGTCTACTCGCAGACGGAAGATATAAGGCAAGTTTGAAGCTAAATAGAAGATTTCCGCATAAGAAAAGGAAGGATCGACAGATATGGAAAGTTCCCGAAATATTCGGTTTCGAGCAAAATGGAAAGACTAAAACCGCCTAAGAAGGAGTATATAAGGAGGAGGCATATGGCGGAAGCTGAGACACGAAATTCAGAGCTCTCACCACCAAAACTAGCATTTCGGAATCTTTCCGTTTTTCTGTTAGCGAGCTGCGTCTCAATTAGGGTTTTTTCTCTTAAGTTTTCGGCTACTCTCTTTGTACCAGTTCAACGCAGATTCGGAATAAGAACCTCTTTGCTCTCGATTTTCGTTTATCTTTTAATAATTCTAAGTTTTCTCGTTATCGTAATCTTCGTTGTGCGGTTCTGCAGATAGCCGGTTCCTCTGGAAACTTAGGGTTTTCCCGAAATTTCCTTATTTACGATTATTTGACAGTAGGTGGATTTCGACACCCACAAACCTTAGATAAGTTATGGAAGAGAATGAGTAAAGAATTTGAAAATTTACTCCATGTACTTATAAAGAAAAGTTTTACTATTCACCTTTGGACTTTTGGCCTTAAATTCCGCCTAATCCTACTAAACTTTCCGAACAAGTTCGAACCGCCCGTAAGAACTCTACGATTCTTACGAGCTGGGGGGCTAACTGTTGGGGTCAAAATCGGTACGACGAAATCAACGACCAAAACTTTCCGAAAAAATAAAAATACATTGTATAAAACTCGTAAAGTCGTTTTAAATGATTTTAAGAAATTTTCGAACAAAGGAAATGCGCGGAAAAACTTGGAAATCGTTATTTCGAAAAAAGAACGAAACAAACGCCGATTACATGATTGTCCGAGTTAAGCACAAAACCGAAAAAACCACATCCACCGTAAAACCGCGAGCAGGTTCGACTGAATTGAGTTCGACGTACGACGAGCCGAACCAACCGGTTCAGCTCGCCATACGGCGATCTGGGTGGCATCAAGCTAGCTCGCCGTACGGCGAGCTGGTCACTTCACGGAATGCTCGCCGTACGGCGAGCTAAACCAACCCGGTTCGGCTCGCCGTACATCAAGCTGACTGTCCCGAGCCTCGACCTGCCACATCCTCGATTCAAGGCATACGTCCTTTGGCCCGATCGTGTTCTGAACCACGATTGAAACGTCTCTCGTTTCATCCCGATCCGTCCTATCGTTCAAGTTTTACGATAAAAACCGTAAAGTCTTGTTTTCTCGAAAGAACTCAAGGAAATCGTATAAAGCGGAAATGGTTAACCGAAACACCGAACATTGCCTAACTATACGACTTACTCAAGATTTTTCGTAAAAGTCGTAAAACACGTTTTTAATAAAACCTCAAGTAAATCGTAGAAAACGGCAACGATTAACCGAAACATCGAACATTGCCAAACTTCGCGATTAACTCGAGAAACTTATTTAAAAACAGCATCGCATCAGGAAAAGATCTCATATAAAGTCGTAAACTGTTTTTATCACAAAACGGCTCAAAAAGTCCTAAAACACGATAAAAGGCCTATCTCGCGACTTTCACGAAGTCAAGCCCAAAGATACGACGACGTTTTGACGATTTAGTCGCATAAAGAAGATAAATGTCAAGTCTGAAGATAAATGTCAAGTTTGAGGATAAATAGAAGATTTCCGCGAGAAAAATGGAAAGAGAAAGATAAATGGAAGATTCCCGATAAACTCGAATCTGGGCGAAATGGAAGGAGTAAACCACCTAGGAAGGGACTATATAAGCAAGAGGCAAAGGACAGAAGCAGAGGGATTTTTCGAGAGATTTTACCACCAGAAACTTAGCACTTAGGGTTTTTTCCGTTTTTGTTATCGAGCTGCGCCTCAACTAGGGTTTTAGTCTTAGACTGCTAGGGTTAGGATCTCGCCGACGGCTCACGTGTCTAAGGCTTATTCTGGTTGTACCGTTCTTATGCAGATTCGGAATAAAACTCTTGTCGTTCTCAATCTCAGTTTTCTTTATATCTCTTTAGCTAATTCATATTAATCGTGTTCTTGATTGTTCTTGTGCGGTTTCGCAGATAGCCGGGTCCTCTGGGAAATTAGGGTTTACTCTAAGTTCTCATATTTACGTAATCTTGACAGTAGGTGAATTTCGGTTCCCACAGTCACTAGCATCACACATGATCTCAAAGGGAAGATCCCAATCTGGTGGTTGAACAATTGGAGCACTAATGAGTTCACTCTTCAGCTTCTTAAAGGCTTCCAGACATTCTTCATCAAAGCTAAAGGTAGCTTCTTTACACAGCAACTTGGTCAATGGTCTAGCAATCTTAGAGAAGTCCTTGATGAACCTTCTTTACAACCCAGCATGGCAAAGGAAGCTTCTAATGTCTTTAACTGTCTTTGGTGGAGCTAACCCAACCATCACATCAAACTTGGCCTTGTCTACCTCTATTGAGAACTTCACCATGAAAAGACATTTCTCCCAGTTGAGAACGAGGTTTGTATATTTGCATCGCTGTAAGGCCCTTCAAAGATTAGACAAAAAATCAGTGAAAGAGGATCCGTACACAGAGAAATCATCCATAAATACCTCCACAACATCCTCAATGAGGTCGGAGAAGATTGACATCATAGACCTTTGAAAGGTAGCTGGAGCATTACATAACCCGAATGGCATCCTTCGATAAGCGAAGGTACCATAAGGGCATGTGAATGTTTTCTTATCTTGGTCATTTGGATGTATGGGGATTTGGAAGAATTTTGAGTACCCGTCAAGAAAACAATAATAAGGATGGTTCGCAAGCCTCTCTAGCATTTGATCAATAAAGGGTAATGGAAAGTGATCTTTTCTAGAGGCTGAGTTAAGTTTTTGGTAATCAATACACATCCTATATATGGCATGTTATGGTTCTAGTTGGTATATATTCATCCTTGTCATTTTTAATGACAGTGATACCACCTTTCTTTGGGACAACATGCACAGGAGATACCCATTTACTATCAGAGATGAGATATATAACACCTGCATCTAAGAGTTTGAGAATCTCTTTCTTTACAACATCCTTTAAGTTGGGATTCAACCTTCTTTGATGTTCAATAAAAGTCATAGATTCATCCTCAAGATATATCCTATGCATGTACAAAGAAGGTGATATCCCTTTGATATCTTCAAGTGAGTAGTCAATTGCTTTTCTATACTTTTTAAGTTCAGTTAAAAGTATAGACAATTCATTTTCATTGAGTAGGCTACTCACAATGACAGGGTAGGTGTTGTTAGAGCCAAGAAAGACATACATTACACCAAGGGAAGAGGTTTAAGCTCCACTTTTGGTGCCTTGAGCTCACTCTAGTCAGCTTCTAGGAGATTCTCTTGTAGACCAGCTGAAGCAGCATGATGAACCACTTGAGGCAGCTCCATAAACTCGCCTTCTACATCCATCTCCTTGTGAGAATCCAGCCTCCTTGCATACTCATTGCTTTCCTTGTCCTCAATTAGTTGGGTCTCTCGATCAACTGTTAGAGCATGTTGTAGAGAATCCTCAATTAATAATTCCTCAAGGAACTCATCAGCAAGAGCCTCCATCTCTTCAATATAGAACATCTGGCCTTGAATGGTTGGTCTCTTCATCACATCCTTGATGTCAAAGTGTAGGATGTTTCCCTTGCCAAGATGGAGATCAATCTTGCCATCTCTCACATTCACGATAGCTCCTGCTATATCCAAGAAAGGTCTCCCTAAGATCAAAGGCTCCTTAGGCTCTTAATCCATTTCCAGCACCACAAAATTTGTAGGAATCTCACAACTGCCAATCATCACAGGAAGATCTTCCAAGATTCCAATTGGGATCTTTACAGAGCGATCAGCTAACACCAAAGAGAGCCTACATTTCTTATATTGAGTAAACCCAAGCTTCTTAGCACTAGACAAGGGAATGAGGCTGACACTAGCTCCCAAGTCATAGAGACATCTCTCAAACTTCAAGGGTCCAATAGCACAAGGTAGAGTGAAACTCCATGGATATTCAAGCTTCTTTGGAACAGTTAATGTCTGGATGATTGCACTACACTCATGAGTAAGAACCACCATTCCTTCCATTTCCTTCTTCTTCTGTGCCACAACATCCTTCAAGAACTTGCTATACTGAGGACCTAGCATAAAAGCATCAATAATGGGCATGGTGATCTGAACTTCACTCATCTGCTTCTCAAACAAGGCTTTGTACTGTTCCAAAAGCTGTCTATTGAACCTTCCAGGAAAGGGATTTTTTTGCTCATAAGGTGGAGGAATGAATGGAGCTTCTTTTGATGAAGTAGTAGCTTCATTCTTGGTCACAACCTTTTCTTCTCCTACCTTTTTTTTCCCTTGGCTTCAACTATCTTCTTCAAGATGTCTTCATTAGTTTTCTCATCAACTATCACCACATCATCATCTACATTGATGACCACCTCCCCAGCTTGTTTCTCATTATCCTTAATGAGAGTTCTTTGAGGAAACTCTTTGCCACTTCTGAGAGTGATGGATTTCATTGTCTCCTTGGGATTTTGCTCAAATTTTCCAGGAAGTGATCTTTGATGTCTATTAGAGTGAGAACTCATTGAGGCAAACTGATTCTCTAGAGCCTTGAACTTCTTGTTGAGCTCATTGTAGCTTCCATCAATCTATGCATGTAGGTTTTTCACTCATACCCCACATGCTTCTCACTTCTAGTCTGAGATTCTAGGATTTGCTTCAACATAGCATCAGTACTAAGAAGAGGTGGATGAACCAGCTTGCCCCTGAGTGAACTGATTTCCTTGGTACCCTTGCCTTGCTTGGTAGTCACCTTGTTGATTGTTGTTGTTAGGCCTCTTCTGATAGGAGGTGTTGTACTAAAAGTTTGTGTCCTTCTTATACCATGAGCCATTAGAATTGATGAAGCAAAACTCTTCTTGTCCTTCCAAACCTTCAACTTCATGGTCCTCGGCTATGTCCCCTTGCACTTGATCACCAACATAGTTTACCTTCTCCTCTTTGGCTTTTTCACTAAGAAGTTTATCCATCTTTTCTTGTAAAGACTTTAGCTCTTTTCTTGTGAAGGAATCATCACCACGTCCACCTCTGTTTTGTCTATCATAGTCATCATTGAAGATAGAATCACTCTGAGCCATATTCTCTATGAGATCAAAACCATCTTCTTCAATCCTTTCCAAGTAGAAACCATTCTTAGATCTGTCAAGTCTATTCATAGTTAGGCAATACTCCTCTATAGAATGTGCTGAGTAGATTCTCTTGGGTGAAGCCATGGTGAGGACACTTTGTTTGGTAACCTTTGAACCTCTCCCAAGCTTCTCCAAAACTCTCAAGATTCTTCTGCTTAAATCTAGATATCTCATTTCTGATCTTGACTGTTCTAGATGTAGAGAAGAACTTCTTAAGTAATTCTCTCTTGCAATCATCCCATGAAGTAATGGAGTCACTTAGGATGTTCTTCTCCCATATGTGAGCCTTGTCTCCCAAATAGAATGGAAGCAACCTCAGCTTGAGGGCATCTTCAGAGACACCATTGCTTTTAGACAAGCCACAATACTTGTCAAACTTATCCAAGTGATCAAGTGGATCTTCCAAGGGAAGGCCATGGTATTTGTTGTGCTCAATCATGTTGATCAGGCTGGACTTGATCTCATATGTGTTGTTCTGCACAGCTGGTGCTCTTATACCAGTTCTGGTCCCAGGAATGTGAGGTTGGTCATGTGTACCAATGACTTGATCTTGGCGCTGTGGATGATTGGGTCTAAGGTTGGCAACTCCTTGACCATCACCTCCTTCATCTTGAGGCTGATCCATCAATAACCCCAATCTGTTTAAGTGAGCTTGTTGCTCTTCTTCTCTTCTCATTCTTGCTATCTCTTTTTCAAATGCTCTGATGTCTTCAACTCTTGGTACTAGACATGTTGAGCCTTTGCTTCTTAAGTTCATACACCTGAGATTCAAAAGTAGAGGAAGAAAAAGTTTTAGTTACTAGATAAAAGGAAATAAGATTTAGTCTCAAGCAATGACTAAATCTCAATGTCAAAATCAACTTAGAATTGGAAATGGCGCCAAATTTGATAGGGACTTTTAGATCCTAATTCAAATTAAAGTAATTTTTAGATGTCAATCCAAATTCTAAGTCATTTGAAGCAAAGAGATTACAAGTTAATGCTCAATCTAAATGCAACCAATTTAGTGAAGTGAAATGATTTAAGAACAATACTAAATGCAACAAAGGAGTAAGATTTCTTTCAATAAGAGACAATAAGATCCATGGGGTTAGGTATTTGAGTTGGGTGATCAAGTTTCAATCTAAAGGTGTCAAACTTTCAATCGAAGTGTATCCTTAAGCCTGAACAACTTAACTAAGCAAGTTCTAGGTCTAGACAAATGCTCATTTGCTTAACCTAATCAAACACAAATGGTCATTGGTTTAATTAATTCAAGCAATCATTAAGAGTAGGTTTAATAACTATCTACACTTCTTAAATACAAAGGTTATTGGCTAAGAATTTTTAGAGCTAAGTTAAGTTGGTTCAGTCATTTCAACATACACCTTGTGAGTAGGAAATGACTAATGATCAATCATAGGGTGATCAAGTCTAGAATAGCATTAAACACACTCAACTAGCATGGAAACACTTAGATCTAACACTAAACACTTTAGATCTACACTTAATCACCCTAATCAACCTAACCCATGAATTTAAGATGGATCTACTCTCTAATAGACATGATTAACCTAACAACAATGATTGATTGTTGGTTAAACATGATTAGTGATCAATATTACTCAATAAGCTTCAGAGAGTAAGATGAAAAGAAGATAAAGATTTGATCTTTCACCTAATAAGTTCTTAGTTTCTGAGATAATACAAGATAAGTCCCAACATTAGGGTCTAAAAAGTATTTATAGGGTGCTTAGAAACCTTAATGGGCTTAGTAAACAAGCCTAAACAAGCCCAGAAAAACATAAAACGACTAAGAAAAAGAGACGCAGCGGGTGCTTGTAGTCGCTCCAAGGGGTTGCTGCGTGTTGCCGCTGCGGGTGTCGTGCCCCGCTCCAGATGCTCGATGTAACTTCATCCCTAGAACCAAGAGAGAAAATGGGTGGCGTCTCCCGCAACGCCTGGTCGCTCCACTTCCCAGGAGGTGCTTCAACCCGCGACATGAGGTCGCTCCAGTTAGTCACAGCAGGTGATCTTCCTCACTGCCTTCACTCACTGTAATTTCATCTCGAAGGCTGGAGAGCGAACGGGTGGCATCTCCCGCATCTGGTCGCTCCACTTCACAGCGGGTGCTTTACCCCGCTACATAAGATCGCTCCGGCCCCGCGACATATGTATTGAGTCCAGAGCGGGTGCTCTGACCCGTGACAATGCCTCGCTCTGACACACTTCTCGGCTAGTGATCATCTTCTACTCTTTTTAACCCATAACATCTCCAAACACCATCAGATACTCCAAAAAGATACTCTAGCACCTGATTAAGACTTAGGTATGCATATGAAACCTAAAAGATGTCTAAACTCTAGTCTAGATGATCAAAATGTACATTGTTGGGGTCAAAATCGGTACGACGGAATTAATAGCCAAAACCTTCCGCAAGAATACAAAAAAGAACAGTTTTATAAAGCTCGAGAATCGTTTTATAAAGCTCAAGAAATCGTTTTATAAAGCTCGAGAATCGTTTTATAAAACTCGAGAATCGTTTTATAAAACTCGAGAATCGTTTTATAAAACTCGAGAAAAACCATTTTATAAAGCTCGAGAATCGTTTTATAAAACTCGAGAATCGTTTTATAAAACTCGAG
>CAKOAT010507376.1:163781-183430 GCA_932364175.1 Eruca vesicaria subsp. sativa
GAGCTGCGTCTCAATTAGGGTTTTCTAGTTCTTACGCTTTCGACAATTCTTTTTGTACCAGTTCAACGCAGATTCGGAATAAGAACCTCTTTGCTCTCTGTTTTCGTTTATTCTCATTTAAATTCTAAGTATTTTCGTCATCTTATTTTCGTTGTGCGGTTCTCGCAGATAGCCGGTTCCTCTGGAAACTTAGGGTTTTTCCCGAAGTTTCCTTTTTTACAATTTATTTGACAGTAGGGTGAAATCGACTCCCACATACATGAATAAAACAATGAAAATATGCAAGATATCAATGTACACCGATTCTGGCATGTACTTGTAAGAAGAACTCAGATTGTGCTTCATTCACATGTCCATCCTCACCACCCGTTTGTTGGAATGGTAATTGTGAATCCCCTCCTGACAAGTATAGGGCATTACCTGATGATACCAACTGTTGTGTGGCTAAAGGCATTGACTATTGCAAAACAAAAGGAGAAGTAGCTTATGCTTGTATTTTGAACTACTGTTGCTGTCACAAACCTCCCATGTAGATTTAACAAAAAATTTACAACTAATAAAATACTAATAAAGTAGAACTTAATCCGCGCACCCGCGCGAATGTTGGATTTAACTATATTCAGCAGAAATTCATAAATCAATAGTTTTATAAAAAAAAATATCTATATTAAAAATCAATGTGTAAATTAGAATGATAGATTTGAAGAGAATCACGGTAAATTAGTTTTCTTGTTGTTAATTACATTCGGGAAGTTATGATTTCAAATTAAGCTTGAGTTTAGAAAAGATAAATTTTGAATATTAGTTAATATTTGTATATATGATCGTAGTATTGGTAGAGTTGAACACTCCATCTAGATTATTAATGAAAACTATTTCTCGTGATGTACCAGTTAAACCATACTAACCGGTTTTGAGAGGCTATCTTCTCCACTTAATTTTTCTAATAATTTTATAAAATATATTATATTTGCTATTATAGACGTTGGTATTGAAATACATATATAAGCTTTGTTTCAATTATAACGGTTTAATTAAAATGATGTGGAATACTGATTAGATTAAACCGTAATACTTGAAACCGATTTATTAAACACATTTTTGAGATATAAAGTTATATGGGTTTAATTAAAATGAGTAAAGGTCGAGATATGTATACCGATCTGGATAAAAATTTTGGAATTGTAATTAGTTACTTTTTATTAACTTTCAAATGTGGTGGAAGAATCTATAAATACAAAAAAAGTAGCAAAGATTATTATTGTATTTAATTGATTCTAAATGCAATTACTAAATCCCCTATATATTAAAGGAGAAGCATTCATAATTAATGTGTTCACACTATATTTTTTGAATCTGAAAACGTGTAGCATTCACAATTGTTTAACAATTAATGCGTTCACACACTGTTTTTTTTTTAACTTTACCGCAGAAATTTTAATTTGTTCGCATTCAATTTTTTCGATCAGCTCATTTTTAGTTCATGCATTTTTAACATTTTTAATCGTGAACTGAAATTAATTAAAATTCTCTATGTAAAACTACTGAATAATATCATTTGAAAAGAAGTAAATAAAAATCATAGATTCACATAAATTAAAATGCTAGAATGAAAATGCTCTTAGAAATTGAAAGTTTCATATTTGTTGTATTTGACGATGGTTGAGGTTTCTGTTCACGAAAGCCACAATAATTGTGATTGGTTATAAATTAAGGAAACTGAAGTAAAAAAACGCTACATACGAAGTCTGATCTTTAGTTTAGCCAAGTATTGATTTTCTTTACGAAGTTTTCATATCATATCAAAAATTAGAAACATAATCAGATTACTAGAAAAAAAAATCAAAAATTAGAAAAGTGTTAAAAGTAAATAAAATTTGTGATGTCGATTGAAAACAAAATTCAGGTGCCGAGTGAAGATATAACATTGTTTTACACGCAACCATAGCCCCTTTTACTCGAATGTGTAGTGTTTTTACTATAGTTTCCAAAAAAAATTATAAGAAAAGACACGTTATTGGTTATACACTATGTCAATTTTGCAACACACCCAACAATATTGGCACGATGTCCAACTATTTTTATTATTCTTAAAATAAAGTCTAATGATTAAATAAACCAAGAATATTTGTTTTACATTTATTTTTCTTTATATTAGTGGAAAAAAGTAAGTATGGGTAAGTATTTTAATCCGATGAACCGAATTGAACTAGATTTGAAAGTAAAATTAAGCACGAACTAATACTAATTAAATAATCAGATGAATCTAAAATTTAATATCCAGATAACCAGACTCGAATCTAATAAAACGTAAACTATTTTGGATACCATAATATCTAATTCATAATTATATACTTAAATACATTAATTATTTTAAATTTTATATCTATTAGATATTCAAAAATTAGATATTGAATGAAAATATATCTAAAAATTATCAACATAATCACAAGTAAATATCTAAAAATAACAGTAAATGTTAAAAATACTGATAATATTTATTTGTTCTCATCCAAATATTTAAATTGAACTAATTTTTTATGCAAATTTAAATATTCTATCCTATATTATTCTAATTTTTATGTTTTATATTATTTGGATTTTAAGAACTTAAGTATATTTGGATTTTTGTGGAAAATACGTAATTAAAATGGACATCTAGACTCAAATCTAAATTGATTCCGAAATGATTCTAGCCAAATGTAAATCAAAATTTGGAAATATTTATAAGATTTAAATGTCTAACTCTAAAAATTTGAAATCCGAAGAAACTAACTGAATCATAAAAGATATATGAATATTCATCCCTAAAAAAATTATATGATAAATATATAAATACAGTGTACCATAAATAATCTATAGACTATTTCATCCTCTGCACAACGCGGGTTACTACCTAGTATGTAAATAAAAAACAGTACCAAAACTGTACGTCATTGTTAATAATATAGATGTATATATAAGTCTATATGTAACGTGTATAAACTATGCATTTGCTTATACTATTACAATTTGCTATCATGTTTTTAACACATGTGTTTCTATTTTATTTTTTAATTAATGGATGTATTTTATTTTTAAAGAATATATATATAAATGTGTGTATATATCAATACTATTAAAATATAAGTCGTGACTTTCTTTATATGTGATAATTTATTTGGACATTCCTTACAAAGTTTATTAAATGTTATTATACTTGAATTATAATATCTTTAGTATCTTTATTTTTATTTAAAATGCAAATAAATAGTTTAAGGAAAATTCTAACAAAATATTTCAAAAATCTTGCAGAAACTATTTAAGAGATATGTTCGAAACTGGTTATTTAAGTTTTTAATTATCATAAATTATACATAGAAATTAAAATTTAATTTCTTTTTGATTTATACAGATAAATAACTATATAAAAATTCAATAATATTTTAATGATAAATAAGAATGAAAATTTATTAATTCTCCAATTTAAGTTTTACAAATATTTTTGATATTTTAACAATATCCCCAAATTTTCTTCTCTATTATGCAGGTCCAACTTAATTTAATTTTCACATAGATTTAAAATTAAAAAAAAACAAAAAAAAAACATGCAAAAATATATAAATATATATATAATGATATTTTAAAATAAATTTTGTTAAAAAATAAAAAAAAATCATATAGTATAAAAATCATATGATAAGTTACACAAACCTTATTATTAAGTTAGAAAATATATAGTAAAAAATTATACTAGTTTCTTAATAAATTTTATTGTATAAGCTAAAAAAATTTTGTATTAAAAAATTACACAGTCGTGCGGGTCAAGATTTGATATATTATCAAAAGAACATTAATGAAAGAAGAACACAACTATCGATTTTTCCAACCAACACTATATTTTCTTTTTACTATTATTCATGTTTTCCAGCATTCTTATTTGTACTTCAGTTTTAATAATATAGATATCTATGTTTCCAAACAATCTTCATTTGTATTTCAGTTTTAATAATATAGATATTTAATTATGTATGTATAATTGGCAGATGTATCACATCTTTCTCATAATCTATTTATTATTTTAAAATATTTATTATTTAGTAAATAATAATATGCAATAGTTTATTAAAAAAATTATATAGTCAAAATCTATATTGTGCAAGTGAATTTTCTGTTTTTTACAAAAATAAATATTGTTTTTAACGATAAAAAATATATTTTCAATTTTTTTTTGAACAACATAATAATCACCATCTCATTAAAAATGAAATTATGATCGTTCTGCGTCGTTATAAATGTGATTTGAGCGAAACTAGGATATGATTAATAAAAAACTCATTATGGTTAAAGTTTTTATGAAACTATTATCCATGTTTTCAAAAATACTTATTTTTAATATTACAATCTGTTTTTCTAGACAATTTTTATTTATGCTTCAGTTTTAATAATATATATAATAATAATAATAAAAAAACAAGTTTCTTAAAATATCAAACTTTCTATATTAAATTCTACTATAATAAACTATTTATAGTTTCATACAAAGTTTTTAGTTCTAAACGAAATTGAATTACCACTAAATCAAAATTATTTTCTAAAATAAATAAAAACAAAGCATATTTATTTATACAAATATCACTATAATTAAGTTGATTTTGAATTAATTTATAATATGAGAGTTTACTCTCTCCTTAAGGTATCCACCTCATTTGGTGAGTCCCGCTAAAAAAAGATTAATTTTAATTTATAAAAAATTTCTAATTTTCTTTTATATGATTGTGTACATCAGCACACTATTTTCAAAATTTATCATTATTCTAAAATAAAAAGAAAAATAAAAACCACATACACACACTATAATCGAACCAATCTTCTTATAAAAAAAAGTCTCACCGACAAAATATACACTTGCTTAAAAACTCATTTGTATACCTAATAATTTAATTAATCTGACCAGACACTGATATATTGGCAAAACATAATAATGTACTATATTCAACCATCTTTTGCTCACCCTGAAAATCCATATATGAAATATCAAACCGTTTTTAAACGAACTGTAACTCATATGCTGCTTAAATTCTAATAATTACTCCATCAACATAAATCTTGAATTTCAAAACTTCTACTAACCTTCCAACTTCTCACTAAAGATATTTCACCAATGCTTACATTAACCTTATAAATACTCTTCTAGCGACGTTAATCCTAGATACCCTCCTTTATCATCTTATTGTTTTCTTATTCAAATTTCCACTTTCAATATAGTTGAAATTAATTTTTGTAGCGGAGGTTTGAAAAATAAGGTAAAGATCAAAGATGCAATAAGTTTGTCAATTGTAACATGTGTTGTGAGGTAAAAAAAATTTGACTGACTCCTTTATTTCGTATTACAAAAAATGATTAACTTTGTCTGATTTCAGTTACATATATAATTGAGAAGCTTTTGATTAAGATATAATTTGTGCTTCTGAAACGTTGTCTTTTTTCTTGATGTGTCTCTACTACCTAATTTTAAAATATTTTACGTCGAATGAAAATTAATCAATCAATCCATGTTATACCTTTTATGGTAAACAAATAGATTTTTTTTTAACTTTGTTTAGTATCAATTTCGAATATCACTATATGCGTGAGAAGGGAGGTGTGTACGCTATTAATGATAATTTCGACGTTAATTAGAGCCAGAAATCTCCCTCTTACATTTTTGAAACTTAATGCCCACTTACTTTAACTCTACTTACTTGCCAATTTGACTCTATTTACTTAATACTCCCTTTCAACTCTGGCGATTGTAGGTACGATAAATTATCTTGACGTCAATGACAGTATTGATTATTCTTCAGTTGTAGTGTTTGATACTACAATAACCAAGCTCACCTCAAAACATGCATCAAATCTCATATTCGAGGCACTTTTGTCCAAACGAAACAACTACTCTAAGTAGTGAGTACTATTAAGTGTATCAGAAATCACAACATAAGTGAAACAACCGAACTGAAAATATAATTTAGTGTATAAGTTTGAGTGGAACTGAGTAAAACGAAATGGTTCATTATCTAGATATATAAGACCTTCAGATTCACACCCAAACACCATATTTTTAGCCTAAAAATGACAGATAAATCCACCAACAGAAATGGTTCTATGATATAGAAAATATTGATTGTTAACATCTTATTGTCACAAAATATAAAATATTATATTAACAACTGATTTTATTATTAAAAATGATTGTTACAGTTTAGAAAAATACATTTCAAATTAAGCTAAATATATCCACCACTTCAGACAATAGTCAGACTGAAAAACCACCAAAGATACATGAAGAAAAAGGGCAACATATATAATCATAAAACAAGGAATGATATCCGCCCTCACAAATATGTTTGTGATAGTGTTTCAAAATGATGTACATCTTTCTTTCTAAAGTCATCTCTTCCTCTATTTTCAGCTCAATTTATTTTTCTTAGTTTTAAAAGATTAGCACGTGTTTCTTTATGTGGCTTTCTGTACAAAATATTGAATAAAATATTGAAATAATAATAATAATTAAAAAGAAACAACGTGAAACTGAATAAAATTGTAGATAAACCCCACACAAGATCTGGGTAAAGAATCCTAGCACCTATAATAGCATATAAATAACTTTGATAGAAAAATAACCTCTACAGAGAAAAAATGACCAAAATAAACGTTTAGTCTGATGAAAATTATTTATGACTAGTACATAATTATGTTATTTTTTTATATGATTGTTAGTTTACTTTTCATGTTATTATGTTTGTGAATTCAGTACAAGAAAATATTAACTTATTTGAATAGATTTTCTCGTCGAGTATTAAAATGAACCGAAAGTATCAATATCAATAAATTGTTTCGTAAAAAATATAAAATAATTTTAATCAGTGTATTACAACTTAAAATTATATCACATAACATTTAAAAAAAAATTCTCAAAATTAAATCAGAAACTAAGCACAATTATTTTCCGTACCAAACTTTTTGTACTTTATTAATTAATAAGGATAAATTTATATAAATATAAATTCTAATATAATTGTGTAAAACAAGTTACAAAATTAATATTGTTTTAAAGTTTCATGATTTAAAATGTAAAATTATAAATAATATATTTTATATTTTATATTATCTAATCATATAAAATTATACGAAAAATAACTATACAAATATCGATGTGTGGATAAAACTCTATACTTTTTAGAAGTAATTACAAAGTAGTACATTGGACACTGATACTCTTCCCTAAGTACATGATTTTAACATTAAAATTTATCAGATACAATTGATGTATTAGTTAACATATTAGCTGATAATAAAATGACAATATTGACCTTTCAAAAAAGAAAAGAAAGAAATCATTAAGCAATAAAACACAAAAAAAAAAATATATATTGTAAAAGTGAAAGAAATAACATATTATTCATGGTTAGAAAACTTTATTTTCTAACAGTTATAAATAGTTTCTCTGTAAGAACATCATTTAGCCATACAAAAAGAAAAGAGACTAACTAGCACAACAAAAAATGGAGAAAACTGTTTTGATATTCGTTGGTATTCTACTTCTTTCAACGTGTGAGTAAATCAAGTTTTATTTTTCTATTGTAATTAATTATTCATCTACATTATTATATATATACATACAACTCAATAGACATGATTTCGTACAGGTACACCGATTCTGGCACGTACTTGTAAGAAGGACTCCGATTGTGCTTCAGTCACATGTCCATCCGCACCACCTGTATGTTGGAATGGTAATTGTGAATGCCCTCCTGACAAGTATAGGGCATTACCTGATGATACCAACTGTGGTGTGGGTAAATGCATTGACTATTGCAAAGCAAAAGGAGAAGTAGCTTATGCTTGTATTTTGAACTTCTGTTACTGTCGCAAACCTCCCATGTAGATTTAACAAAGATTTTACATTGTACTAATAAAATAATAATAAATTTAAATTTGATTCGTGCACCCGCGCGAGTGTTTGATTTAACTATATTGAACATAAACTCGTAAACCATTGATTTTATCAAAAAAAAAATATGTCTATTAAAAATAAATATCTAAATTAGAATGTTAGATTTGAAGAGAATCACGGTGAATTAGTTTTCTTGTTTTTAATTGTATTCGGGAAGTTACAATTTCAAATTAATTAAGCTATATTTTAGGAAAGATATATTTTGGTGTAGTCTGTTAAATATATTGGTGAATATTAGTTAATATTCGTTTATATGATCGTAGTATTGGTAAAGTTGAACATTCCATCTAAATTATTAATGAAAACTATTTCTTGTGATGTACCAGTTAAACCATGCTAACCGGTTTTGAGAGGCAATCTTCTCCACTTAAATTTTCTAATAATTTTATAACAAATATTATATTTGTTATTATAGATATTTGTTTTGAAATACATATATAAACTTTGGTTTCAATTATACCGGTTTAATTAAAATGATTTGGAATACCGATTAGATTAAACCATAATATTTGAAACCAATTTGTTAAACATATATTTGCGATATAAAGTTATATCGATTTAATTAAAATGAGTAAAGGTCGAGATATGTATACCGATCTGGATAATAATTTTGGAACTGTAATTAATTATTTTTAATTAAATTTTAATGTGGTGGAAGAATCTGAAAATAAAAGAAAGTAGCAAAAGCTTATTATTTAATTGATTCTAAATGCAATGACTAAATATGTAAATAAAAAGGAGTACCAAAACTGTACCTCATTGTTAATAATATTGATGTATATATAAATATATATGTAATGTGTATAAACTATGCATTTGCTTATACAATCACAATTTGTTTTATCATGTTTTTAACACATGTGTTTTTATTTTGTTTTTAATTAATGAATGTATTTCATTTATAAATAATATATATATATATATGTATATATTTTTATATCTTTACTATTAGAATAGAAGTCATGACTTCTTTTATATGTGATTATTTATTTGGACATTCCTTAAAAGTTTATTAAATGTTATTATAACTGAATTATAATATCTTTAATATTTTTATTTTTATTTAAAATACAAATAAATAGTTTAAGGAAAATTCTAACAAAATCTTTCAAAAATACTGTATAATCTTTTTAAGAGATATTTTTGAAATCTGTTATTTTAAATTTTAATTATCATAGATATATTATAATTTAATTTATTTTTGATTTATAAAATAAATAATTATATTAAAAAAAATTCAATAATATTTTAAAGATAAATAAAATTTTAAATATATTAATTCTCCAATTTAATTTTTACAAATATTTTTGATAGTTTAACAGTATCCCTAAATTTTTTTTCTTTACTCCCTCTGTTTCAATATGATGCATATTTCAGTTTTTTCACACATATTAAGAAAAACATATAATAAATGCATATTTTGTGATTATTTTTTTCCCATAAATTTAAACCAATAAAAATTCAATAAGTGTAATTAAAGTTTTTGAAATTTGCAATTAAACATTATTAGTTGACAAAATATGCATTGAAAATATAAAAAATACATCTTTTTGAAACAATTTGTTTTTGTAAAACATGTAATAATATGAAACAGATGGAGTATTATGCAGGTCCAAATTAATTTAGTAATCGAAGAATCTCACAAATCATTTCTCAAGAAGTAAGGACAATACTCTGGTCCTCTTCTTCTCCAACCCCTGATTCTTGTCTCAAACAATAACATAGAAATTCCAAAGTAAGCAAAAATAAATCGTACTTTTTGAGAGTCTAACTTCAGTCTCACAATGTTCTCATCATTCCCAATATCTCCAGCCAACACAAATTGGCTAATGCATAGAAATTTGAAAATTGCAACTCTTCAGTACTAACATTCTGATTAGTATTTGTGAAGTGTTCTTCTTTAAACTTCCCTAATCAAATATAAATATTTGGGTAAAATCCAAGTCAAATATGGGAATAATACCATGGGGAAGTTTTGGGTATGAACAACAGAAATGGTGCAATCCAGAGACCGAGCGAAATTTGACAAACTTTTAGTTGAGGTTGGGGACCTAACCCGACACATATTGAACATGTGATCCACAACAGGTAGAGGTTGCTTCATCCCCTTCTTCTCTGAAGCTGCAGTAATATGTAGATCGAAAAAAGCTTATTTTGCTCCCTAAGTCAAAGCTTGAATCTGCAGTAAGCTTTGAGTTTTCTTTTGCTCATCTTTTAATAGTTGGAGATGTAGCGCCTGAAGAGAGGAAAGATACATTGTATGCTCGTAGTGGGTCGAAGAAGTTGAGAAGGTCTTTAATGGCTAAGAATCAGTGCATCCAGTTACGGCTCAATGGAGAATAAAGTAAGACGAATCGATACAAAAACATCTCAATCCATCGATTCGTCATAAGGATTCGTCTCAAACCCTCCTGAAACTCCATTCTCGGGTGAAAAAATCGGAGCTTGAAAACATGATAAATCCTAAAAGTCGATGGCAAGAAGACGGTGAATTTAGTTCAGGAAGAAAAAAAAATGACAGTAAATTTTAATAGAATTGGGATAAAAACTGATAATTTAGAAGCTCAACCAAAAACGAACCCAGCCCACTAAAACTACTGAAAGCATTCTAAAACTTAGAATTATTAACCTTACCACATGTCATTTTTTTCCCATATGAAAAAAAACTCTATTTTATTATATAAGATTGCTTTAATCATATATATATATATATATATATATGTTGCAAGAAAAAAGTAGAACAAAATTTTTGTATCTAACACCGTAGTAACTGACTGATATACACAAATTAATAACAATAAAATAAATATAATACAAAATATATATTATAAAATATGACAAGTTAAACAAGTCACAAAAACAATAGTGTTATAAATTTTATGATAAAACACCAGATTATATTTTAAATATTTTTTATTTAAACTTAATATACACAATTATAAAAATACACAAGTACATGCGCAGATAAAACTCTATTTTATTTTTAAAAAGCGATCTCACAATAGTATATTGGACAGTGATACTCTTTTCTAAGTACATGATTTGACATTAAGAATTTCAGATTACGACTGATGTATTAGTTAAGATATTAGCTAATAGTAAATGAGAATATTGATTTTTTTACAAAGAAGAAGAAAGAAATCACTGAGCAATGATACATACTAAGGAAACATATTTTTTAAAAAGGTGAAAGAAATAACATATTGTTCGTGATTAGAAAACTCTTATTTTCTTACAGTTATAAATAGTCTTAGTAAGCCCATCATTTTAGTAACTTAAAAAGAAAAAAAGACTAACTACCACAACAAAAATGGAGAAGACAGCTTTGATATTCATTGGTATTTTACTTTTTTCAACGTGTGAGTAAATCAAGTTGTATTTTTTTATTGTAATCAATTATTCATCTTCCTCATTAGCATGATACATTATTATATATTCACACATATATCGTCAATTTACATGATTTCGTACAGGTATACCGATTATAGCACAAAATGAACTACGATCTTGCTACGATAACTCTGATTGTGTTGGACTTAAATGTCCAGGAAAACATGGACCGCCCATATGTGTGGACACTGACTGTGAATGCCCTGTTCAAAATTATGTGGCATTACCTGATGATACCAACTGTGGTGTGGCTAAATGCATTGACTATTGCAAAGCAAAAGGAGAAGTAGCTTATGCTTGTATTTTGAACCATTGTTACTGTCGCAAACCTCCCGTGTAGATTTTACAAAGAAATTACATTCTAGTATAACATACATTAATGTATTTGAAAGTTATTTGGTGAAATAAGTCAAGCACTTAAAATTTTATTCTCTTCCATAAGTATTAACTAATACTTTATACAACATACATTAATTCAAAATTCAGGAAAATAAAACATATAAATTACACTCTGCAAATCGTTACGTAACCTTACTACTTACAAAAAAAAAAGCATTATAAACAAAAACCAAACTCACTTTTATTCATCGGCTGATGTTAATTATACGTTAAGTTTGTTAAAGTGATCACATCTGCGTCTCACTTCTCCATCTTTATCACCTTTAACGCCGACCATGCCTAGTTTTTCCATGGCACGAGCAAAATCTTCGAAGAAAGCCGTCTGGTTATCCGCATATAAATCCACAAACGGTCTCGTGCCATTGTCTTTGAACAAGGCGTGGTCGGAAGCTAGCAGTCCAAGACCTCTTTTCAAGTTCTTGAAGTACATATTATCGAATTTTCCTGGGGTTATGGGGTCAAGAAATGCCGCCATCGTGTGATTTTTGCATAGATCTTTAAGACGATCTGCGTATTGCGAATTGAGCTCTGGATCAGCCCGTGGTCCAAATAACCGGTTACTGAATTCTAGGCAGTGAGCAAATCCCACAGTGTGCCCGCCGCTAAGTGCAACCATTTCCTTTAGGGAGAAACCATTCTTTTTGAATATCGACATCATGTCGTGGACCGTGTGATTTGCTGTTGGTATGTTTCCACGAACTTTATGAGCTTTAGACTCAAACCCATCTTTACGACCTAATTTGACTTCATAAAAAGGCCCACCAACAATTGTGACAAGGTCACGCGTGGATTGAGCCAGGATGTCTGCGCATGAAACCACACCGGGACAAGACAATTCAAGAGCGGTCTTAATTCGCGTCACAATATCAAATGCATCTCCTGGGAGCGACTCATTGAGTTCATCGTCACGTTCAGCTTTGTTGAAAGAATTTGTAGCGACTAGAACGGACGCGTCGCATCCTTCTAAGAAGCAATCGTGAAAAAAGACACGGAGCGTTCCAGCAGCTGTCGTTGGCTGTTGGGCTTGCTTTGTTGTAACTGTTTCACGAACGATTTTACTGAAATCGGGACATGTTTTTTCGTAATAGTCTTTCGTTAAACTTGTTACTGGTGCCGATAATATGGAAGGGACAAAGGCTAAGATCAGGAAAGAAACGTTAAGAAACAATGATGTTAACATTGTGAATTTCATGAGACGTACGTATATCGATTTACGGTTATAGTGCTCTCGTAAAATATGGAGATTGGAATTTAAATTAAGAGATGTCTACGAGGTTTACCTCTCTATTTGATTGTTGTCGAGGAAAAATAGAACCATGTACGTACGTGTGGTTGGAGTTGCCATTTTTCTCTTATTCTTCCTATATTTGTAATTTTTCTATGTATAGTATATTGCAACTATAAAGGTTCTTAAATCATTAATTGTTTGGCTTCTACGTACGTTAGCTGAACACAAACATGAATGGTAAATGGGGAAGTGTGAATGTTAGTGGGAAAGATTTGGATGTGTTAAAACCTTGAGGATCTATATGTTTCCGGCTTGGGTTGTGTATATCAATCAATTAGGCCATGATTATAGCTGGAAACTCCATTAGGGGTTCTTAAATTTTTTTTTGATTAAAAAAAAATTGAATTAATTGTGGATTACCACTTATCAGTGGAGTATGTGAACAGTGCAGTTCTTATTTTGGCATTTTGGCGACCGGTTCTAAGGTAAAATAGTGGAGTCCACCTCCTTTCATTTGTTAAGAATCCCTCTAAATTATCCTGACAATCATGCCCTTATAGGCTCGCTAGTTGGAGTTTAGGATGCTTTATTGTATAATTTTGTTTTGAAATGACTTCTCCATTGGCTAATTTATGTGCCGTTGGTGAGATTTTTCTTGTAACTCTTGACACAATTTAAATCTCTAAAAACAAAATATTCCATGTCATAAACAGTGAACCATGTGTTTGTGACGATGGACAAAGCCTCATTTAAAAAATAACAGAGGGAGTATTAGTACTTTCGGTCAAATATCCATATACGTTTGTGTCTATTATTTCCCCTCAGCAATTTTGTTTTATGCATTTTGTGATTAGATGTGTAAAAACGTATTAACAAGTAAATCATGTGTTTTTCTGAAATGATTAACAAAAAATACCTGGAAAAACAATTTGCTAATGGGTTATGAATATAGTAGAATAAAATAAATCAGGTACAATATCAACATACTCCTAGACTCCTAGGGTTCTAACTGAGACACAGATTGATATATTTAGGTTTTATGACAATTCATCTACAAATAGTCGAATACTCTCTGAACCAAATAGCATATACATAGTATCTAATATATAGTCATTTTACAAGCTCCGGTAACATCGGATACACTAGTAGGCGAAAGCTTAAAAATTATAAGCTTAACACAAGATGCTAAATGACTCGCCTAATATAAAGTACATGCCGCACTGAATAATTCACATGAACTAAGCATGAACAGATGTACTGCTAAGAGCACCTTTATCGGGCGTTTTTAAAAGGAGTTTTAAGGGGAAAAGGTGGGATGGGATCCAGAAAAGAAGAAGAAACGTGGTTTATTGTCCTGGAATAAGCGATGTATACTGTCTGTTTTTTACACTGTTTTGTGGGCCCCACGATACGTGGCGGTCCACGATTGGTTCATGTTTTATTTTTATTTTAAATCAGATAAAACCAAAAAAAAAATTAAAAACGGGTCCATCGTCTCTGCGATAGAGATGCTCTATGTGATTAGCCAAACAGTTCTCATACGAGTTACATATTTTTATTCCTACATAATATTTGTAAGACCATCAGAACTATTTCATATCATTTACAAATCCAGTGATACATTTTGATGCATTTGGTTAGCGGCATTTTCAATTTTATAGTTAATGTACTAAGAAACACTATGGAACGAAAAGGGAACAAGGCTAAAAATATTTTTGTTGACTAGTTTCGTATTTATAAGAGAACGTTACATATTAAGACATTTTACGTCTTTAGTTTACTCATAAAGACACATTTATTGGAGGAGACACTTTATTTATAAGGAATTAGTATTCTGGACTATTATACCCTTGGTTAATTATAAAAGAGAAGAGTTGATATATTTATATACAATAGCAAAGTTGGAGATAATTTTTTTTTATATTATATTATCATTCTTAAACATTTCACCCTTAACGTATGCCTTTGTTATTTTTAATATTTAAAGATCTTGTAAAGAAATTTTATTTGTTTGTAAAAATTATAATTTTTTTTCTACAGTTTGAGATCCATTTTGATATATTTTCATGTATTGTAATATATACAGAAATATATATTCGATAAAGATGTGGACAAAAAAAATTATTTTGTATATCGGTGTAAATGATGAAGATGAACCCAAGAAACAATAATTGTATAACTTTTTTCTCAACAAAGTGTGGACATCAAATATGTGAATAGGAAAACGTGAAAAACAAAGTGTTTGTGGTCAAGAGATACGTGGACAATGATGTTATGGACAACGACAACGTGGATATGAAAATCGTGGACATAGAATTCCTGGACAACGTGACGATGATTGTTCATCCATACACAAGGCAAACCATGACCAAAAATCTTGATAAGTACCAACATAAGGAGATGAGCCCAACTCTACAATCAGACGAAACAAAAGCATAGGAGAAATTGTAGAAAATACACACAACCGTTATCCACACCGATCCTATCCACACAACTGTTGTCCACACCGACCAAATCCACACAACCATTGTCTACACCAACCATATCCACCAACACCTGCCCACATTCTCTTTGTCTCAAGCTCTGTAACTAGAGCTTCTACAAGGAGGGAAGACGCCGACGAACTCTGAGAGGTTAGAACGAGATCAGAAGAGGTGATCTGATGCGGCGTGGAACAAACGCTGCTGGATTAGTGTAAAGTGCTACGGTCGTCACCACCACCACTGGAACTTGATGATTCTTGTTAATAATAAAAAAATTCAACTTTCTCAATTTTTCTGAGAATTAAAGATGGCTCTTTTTTTTGTGGAAGCAAATCTGAATTTAAGAAACTCAAATTAAAATCTAAATATTTACAATTTATATGAGTTCCAAAAAATAAATTAAAAATAATAAGAAGAGGAATCATGTGTACGTACACAGATTTAGAACAAAGAAGAAAAAATTGATTCAGAATAAAGAAAAGGAGAAGAAGAGATGAATATGTCCAAGAGAAAACTAATTTAATGTATTTTTTATTCAGGAAGAAAAGTGACCATATATATTATCTCATATCAAGTTAAGGGTAAATTTGACATTTTGATTGAGAAAAGTGTGTTGTTGGCTGAATGTGCTCTTTATTGTAATTGAATTCTAAAAATGTATCTGTCAATGTAATTTTCTCTATTTATAATGATGAAATTTAAAGTTAGTCGCGGGTTTTCCATAATTAAAGAAATATTTACTCTTGGAGACACATTATGAGTTTGCAATTACACTAAAGAACACATTTACTTTTGACACACTTGTGTTTATGTAATTTGTCTATTATATCCTTGGATTTACTATCTTCTCTTTCTTGTTACCTTATATCTCATTACTTTTTTTTCAAGAACTAAATAGATTTTTTTTTTTAAATCACAAACAACAAATTCCTATTTCTTTTGTCGATGAAATCTCCCATCACCTTGAAATCTCCAAATCTATTTCAAAAATAAGTCTACTTTCTTATCTCTATCTCTCTCTAGATAAACCTTTCTTCTCCTCTCCCTTATCTTTCTGAAGAACTCGTCTCATCCCCTCCGCCGTCGCAACTCCCAACTCCGTTCTCAGAAAAGAAGCTTTGAAAAGCTTTAGCCTTTCCGATTGAAAGGATATCAGCAAACACACAAACCGACTAAAATCGTTGTTTGATTATAAATCGTCTTCTCAATCAAGAAAATTAGAGTTGGATTGAGCATAGATCGAAGCTTGGGTAAGAGCATCAAATCGAGTGGTTAGGTCTTCGATCAATTGTACCCATCCACGATTCAACTAACCACAACCTCAAATTTCAGGACTCCATCATCCACAAGACACCAGATCACAGACATCATGTCCATAGTGCTCCTTCCTGTGACTCAGTCGTCCACAAAATCACTCATCCACATCATGTTTGTCCATACATCCCTTTCCAAAACACTAAGTATTCTTTGTAACATCTGTAGTTTTTAGAAATTTTGTACTTTTAATATCCCAACCACAACAATTATGTCCACAACAATAACGTCCACAACAATAACCATGTGTACCTTACATACACATCTAACCATCCTTTCTTATCCATGAATTTGTGACCACCACATCTTCTTAATTTGCTTTATCCCAAAACACACCATTTAATTTATTATAACTACCAACTAATTAAATTAGATTTCGTTGGTTTTCTAAAACAAACAAAATTCTCTTTAGCAAAAAATAAGGGTATTTTCGTCCACGCCAAATAGGTCCATACAAGAAAAGTATGTTAAAAAAAGAATGTGTCATTTTGGGTAAACAAAAGCCATAATGTGTCTTTATGTATAACTCTCGTAATTAAATCACTTTTTAGCCATTATTCACATACTTGTAGAAACAATGGGACGATGATAACAACAATGACGAAGAGTTGGACAATAAGGATGATCAATTGATTAATGCGTCTCTGTTTAGTAACATGGCCCATGAGGCTAATGAATCAATTAAGCACAAGCTTTTAGCAAGAAGAAGAAAAAAAAAACAACTAATTTACAAAATCTAATAAAATGAAACAAATACCACAAATTTGAATTTTGTGGTGTATTACTAATTCACTATTCAAGTTTTCCAAAAAAAATATGAAATGGTTAGTGATAGAGATAAAAATTTATAAATTGATAAGCTAGACATACAAGTGAGCTTATATATATTGTAATGTTGTACTTAATTCGAAAGGGAACAAAACTAATCAAAGACAAATATTGACTTGTGACCAATAAAATTAATCATACATGATTTATGTAATTCTACTATACTTTCCTTTAGATGCCATCCCTCATATCTATTTGTTGCTTACCTTGCCACCACATTTCTACATTTATTAATATGATCTTGTTAACATTTATTATTATATAAATCTCACCATTCTCTCTGACCAACATTTGTTAGGAAATTAAATAACCAATTTGTTTGTTGTTAGGCCATCTCCAATAATGACACAAAAACACCAAATTTGGTATAAATTCATCTCCAACAAAACAACATACTTATACTATTTCATCAAATTTGGTGTAAAGTGAATAGTGTTACACCAACATCACACCAAATCTTAAACTACATATTTTATTATATTTCACATAATAATATACTTCAATAAATATTGTTAATTAGTTCAAATTTTTAATTAAAGCTAAATATAATGCATTTTTTATTTTCAAATTATTTTATATAATTAAATTTTTATTTTATTTTTCTATTAATAAATCACTAAAGAAGTATTATAATTTACGTCAAATTTTTAAATGATAACATTTCATAAAATTTTTAATTTTTTACTTTTGAAAGTATAAAAATTTATTTAATATTTTATAAAATATAGAAATCAATACTATAAGCTAGCTTTAATGGTAACTAATTAAAATTTTATGTAATACTATTAAATTTATCAACCATTAAAATAACATTTTTATTTTATAAATAGTTAAACTTGTATTACTAAGTAATAATATATATCAAAATAAGTATATTATTTTTTTATCAACTTTTCATTGTTAATAATTTGCAATCTGAATATAAATAATATGTTATATTGAGTAATTACGTAAAGATATAATATTGGTAAACCAAATATAAATTGTAAATAATTATAAACATAAAACTACAAAATTTATCAAACATATAGATAAATATGACAGAATAATTATTTATCAATTACAACAATTAAAAATGAAAATTAAATAATATATAATATTATTTTTGATGTAAAATTTAGTGTCTTTGTTAGAGATGGCAAGAAAAAAAGTTGACGCTAAAACACCAAATTTAGTGTAATTTTAACACTAAATTTGGTGTCATTGTTGGAGATGTTTTTAAATACCAGTTTTGGTTAACGTGAAATTGTGTATTATATATACTATGCCTTTATTTATTGTACATAGTTTTTTGACCAAATTTACTGTACATATTTGTCCTAACATTCGATAATCTTACTTTTACTTTTATATATACAGTTCTTATTTAGGCAATTGACCATAATAGCACATTTGAAGTTTTTTTCCCCAAAAGAGCACCAGAAGGAAAAGTCACAAAAATGACCTTCATTTATGGTCAAAATTTCTATAGTTCCCTTGTTTTTTATTTAGTAAAACAACTGAAAAAAATCACAAACTTCTCTTCTCTTCGACGACGATCTCAAACGACGGCTCTGATTCTCTTCCATCGGCTCCGATCTCGTTCTATCATCTCCAGCATAGAAGATTGATATCATCTCTGACGAAGCGCATGAAGATTCGAGTGTCCAACAATGCTATTTCGGTATGATTCTTCTTCTTAGGGTTTTCTAATTGAAATTTGGAGATTTTGATTTGTTGTTCTTCATATAATAGATTGAGTTTCTTTTGTTGTTCTTAGTTCAAAATTACAAAGAAGAATCTCAGGAAAGCTTCATTCCCAAAGAGTTTGTGACCTTTTGGTAAGCATTTTGAATATTTGATGTTCTTAGCTCTTTTTGTTGCTAATTTGTCCAATATGATATTGCTTTAGAAGAAAAAAGAGGGCGTTAAGAGACCCTACTGGCTACTGCGTTCCTAACCCAACTCCCTCCTTCTACATTTGTGGTGTGTGATGTTGTCGTAGTTCTCTTTTACCTCTAAAAGTTTTGATTTTTCCTAGTTAAAAATA
>CAKOAT010507376.1:183530-252905 GCA_932364175.1 Eruca vesicaria subsp. sativa
GACTCGTTAGACTCCTAAAATCAAAGCTCTTTTGCATTTGTAGCTCTTTTGCATTTGTTTTGTTGAAAGCTAGCTACTTTGTTTTGTTGCTTGCGTGATGTTTTGTTGCTTGCGTGATTTGGAATCAAAAGGTAAAGATAGATGAAAGATTTCCGTTTTCGTTTACAGATTGAATCAGACTGAACTGAATACTGCTCCTGCTGATTTCCATTTCCCTACAACGAACCAGACAAGGCATTGCTTCTCTCGTTAGATCGAGTTCCACATGTACTCTTTGTTTCATTGAGTTACTTAGTTCTTCCCAGTTCTCAAGCTTTTTTTTTTCAATTCGTTTTGGTCCTGACTTTGTCAACATTTGGCAAATCTTGTGTTTTTTACTCTCTTATAAATGCTTTGTCAACATTTTATTGTTTTTAATCTTATGAAGCTTACGTGTTTGTTAAAAAGTTGTTGGAGCTCAAATCTATTGAATGTGTTTAGCAAATGAATGTGTTTTCATCTGTACACTTTCAAGAAAGCCTTCCAGAATAGTTTCAGGAATGTGTTGAATATTTTTTTCATTTTTACATAATGAATGTGTTTTCATTTATAAAGTTTCAGGAAATCCTTCCAGAATAGTTCAAAATTTTGAAGTTTTTTATATAATGTCTTGTTCTACTTAGGCATGTTGATATCTTTGAAGCATTTGTACAAATTCAGGAAAGCCTTCCAGGATAGTTTGAATTTTTGCAACTTTTTTTCCTTGGTGTCTTGTTCTATTTAGACATGTTGATATCGTTTATAGGCTCTTGAATTTGATTATGAGTCTCTTGTTGCTTGTGATTGTGAAACTCTCTAGTGTTTATGAAGTTTTCATAAAGCATTTGTACAGTTTCAGGAAAGCCTTCCAGAATAGTTTGAATTTTTTTTCTCTTGTTTTCGCAGGGCATAGACAATGATGGGAGATTCAATACCATCAAGACTACCACTTCCTGAGCTGAAGTATCCGATTGGTTCAGAGCCAATGGTAAAATCCTCGGCAGTCAACCAACATTCAAAATCAGCTTATATTTTGATAGTTGAGAACCTTCTAACAGAAGATGAGATGAGAAGAATACGAGAGTCTTTCATGGGACCTATACTGAGGCTCAGTAAGAGTGGGCTAAGATTATCAGCAAAGTCTGTGATGCGATTCTCGCAAGGAGCATCATTAGTGTCAAAGAGAATGAAGCCTGGTTTCATTTCGGTGCCCAGCCCATAAGATTCTCTATTAGAGAATTTCACATGGTGACTTGGTTGAAATGTAGAGTTGAAGGAGAAGAACCAAGAATGCAACCCGAGAGATATAAGTGGGACTTGCTAAAAGGGCGTAATCATAACTTAAGGGATGTGGTAAATCAGCTAAGAAAGACAGAAAGATATGCTTCTGATGAGAGAGTATGCTTGGCAATGCTCCTACTTGTTGAGAGCATATTGCTTAGGAAGAATGTCACGGGAAATTTTCCTTTGGAGTATGTGAAAAAGGCGCAGGATATAAAATATCCATGGGGAAGAAAGGCTTACAAGGTGCTCCTGAAGTCAATTCAAAACGCTGTCAACAATCACTTGGAGGAAACTTCAAAGTTTGAGTTGCAGGGATATCTACTAGTATTCCATCTTTGGATACTAGAGTCTATCCCTTTATTCCGGAATTCGTTCAGTGTCTGCGTAAATCTCTTCAGATTACTGGACCGGTTTATTTGTGTGAGTATTACACTACTTTGTACCATCCATCACTTGAACAGGTTTTGAAGTGTGAAGGTGACCCAAATGTAAGCTTTTAGAATGATATTGTTTTGTATATGTTTAGCTTCTTGTTTTTAAAAAATTATTCTTATTGGTTTTTCTTTTTAATTTTTTTCAGTTGCAGGTCAAATGCATCCTGCCTTCTATTCCTGATGATCCACATGATGATGTCCATATGGAAAACAAACATAGTAACGAGCTGGAGTCCTTGAAAGATATATCCAAAAAAGGCTACAAATTTAAAGCCGAAGATTGGAGAACTGGGTTCGTAGAAATGGTGGACGCACTGGATGCTTTTGTTCAAATGCTGGGAACTGAGGAGACTGGCCAATCTTCAAATCCGATTGAGGAGGATTCTGTAGATACAAAATTGAACAAGATCATCCTGGTAATGGAGGAGAATGTCAAGAGCATGAAGAAAAGAATGTTCTTACTGGAAAAAGAGAACATGGAGCTTAAAGCTTGTGTGTCAAAGTTGGAAGGAAACCTGGATATTACTCCACAGACTCAGACTCAAGTTTTTCCTCAGGTAAATTCTCAAGAAAAAATCTTGTTTTACATTTGGACTTTAAAAAGTAATATTTGGAAACTCTTGTACAGAATCTTGAATGCCTTCCTGATTTTTGCAGAATGACACACATCCAATGAGTGGGACACATGTATCTCCAATGTCTCAACAGCCTGATGATGAAGATTTCTCTCCTAATGTGACAGGAGAGGTATGTGCTCAGTAAAACATTGTTTGAGTTTCGAAAATATTGATTGGAAGCTCTTGTACAGAATCTTGAACGCCTTCCTGATTTTTGCAGAATGAGACACATCCAATGAGTGGGACACCTATATCTCCAATGTCTCAACAGCCTGGGGCTCAAGATTTCTGTCCTAATGTGACACGAGAGGTATGTGCTCAATAAAACATTGTTTGAGTTTTGAAAATATGATTGGAAGCTCTTGTACATCGAGTTTTTACATTTTGGAGTTTTGAAAATAAATGTTTAGAAGCTTTAGTATATATTTTGGATGGCCTTCCTGATTTTTTTGCAGATTGAGAAAGAGCTATTGGATGACACACCTGCACTTCATACTCAAATTTTCACTCCTAATCTGACACAACAGGTGTGTGCTTAATGATATTGTTTTACATTTGGAGTTTACAATTAGCTTTGGGAGATTTTTTTTAACATATATAGGCCTTTCTGATTCTTGGCAGGAAGAAACATAAAACTTTACATTGGATACGCAATCCAATCCTAATCAAGAAGAAGTAAAAACGGATGATGAGGTAATATTTACTCTGGAAATTATATTTGAATGTATGCAGGATGGCCTTCCTGGTATTTTGTTTTTGCAGATTGTGAGAGAGACTTTATCTAGTGAGTCAGCTGCTCAGACTCAAGAAACAGAGGCAATGAATGAGACACCTGACTCTCCAATAACTCAACATAATATTGAGACTCCAGTTCTTTCTCCAATTCAGACGCAGCAGGTACATGCTCAGAAAAATCTTTTTGGAAGGTCTTGTATTTGTTCATGAACCCATTCCTGACTTTTCTTTATTTTGCAGGTGGTAACAGAGGGAACGTATGAGGCTACAGAGCCTTTGACTGAGATCATTTTAGCAAACAATAAAAATGTAAAAGCATAACAACTCTTTTCATAACTACAACTTAAATTTTAAATCGTAGAAACTAATTCATAACAAAATCTATTTTTATTTTAATATCATTACAGGAGGATACACATGTTGTCCATAACACACCTTCCTCGCCAATCTCTTCACTAATTTCTCTAGTTCTTGAACAAAATAAGAATGCTTTGGTAAGAACAAAATATTTAAAATCTTTTTGAAATATTTTTCTGTACAACTAACTCTTACAATTTTCTCTTATCTTATAGTCTGAGACAGAAACTGCGACACAATATTTTTCGGCAGGTGAGAGAGTGGAATTGAATGAGACGACATCCAAACAGAATCAAGCAGAAGAAAATATCCAGGATACTACAGAACCTACAACTGAGATAATTTCCACACATGTTTCGAAGACACATCCTCTTACTCAGCAAGCACAGAATTTTCAGACAAGTGCTATAGATTTTTCAGAAACAAAGAAGGTATGCATCAAAGTATAATAATCTTTATATAATATTCGACCAAGATGAGATAGCTGATGTTAATGAATCTATATTTTCATAGGCTGAAGAAAGTAGACTTCCAACTCTCTTTGAAAACGGGGCACATGTGGAGATTGCGTCTAGTGATGACACTACTTGTCGAATCTGGTATCCAGGAAATGTAGTTGCTACAAATCTGTGTGATGGAGTGGAGAAGGTGACAGTTGAGTGCTCTACACTTTTTGCGAACCAAAAGAGAGTTATTGTAACTGCTGACAAAATCCATCCTACGCCACCACCTGATGACAGAGAAAAAGGGTTTGAGATGATAGATAACGTAGAGGTGTTTTACAGTCAAGGCTGGGGCAGTGGACAAGTCAAAATGGTTCTCGGTGAGAAGACATTTTCTGTCTATCTCAATGGTTTGATGGAAACACTTGAGTTCAAAGCTTCAGATTAGTGAATTCTTAGGGAATGGATAGATGGAGGATGAAAGATGGTACATAAGGTAAATCATATGGCTTAGATAGATAATTTGAACTATAATTCACCTGCATTGTTTGATATATATACGTTTTATTTTTTGTTCCAGATCCCAGCAGGTCCATCAGAAGAAGGTCTTGGGGAAATTGCAAAAGAGGTAAGACAAAAAAAATTCAGGAAGGATTTGTTTAGTTTCAGGAATGGTTTCCAGAAAAACCGATGGTAACAATCTTGATAATTTTTTGATTGGTGTCTATTGTTATTGTTTGATTGAAGAATAAGTCTGATAAGAAAAGGAAAGATGATGGCTCCTCACAAGAATCAGGAATGGATAATGTTTTCCTAAGAAGGAGCGACATGGTGGTCAAACGATCTAGAGATACAAAAACTCCATTCAAGTCTGACAGAAATCCGGCTTTGACTGTGACACCTGAGATTATACCTGCAGTTGATCCGTTCTCAACTAGTGCGGTTCATAAGCTATCAAGGTTTCAAAAATGGATATCATTAAAGAACGACATACATGAACCGTAAGCATGTTTCTGTCCTTGTCTATATCTTCTTATATTTATGTATAAAAAGTTTTAGTAATTACTTTTGATCTTTAATCAAGTACAGGTCCATATCAATCAGTGATAAAAAAAAAGAGGGCAACGTTTCTTTTGCTGCATGGAAATTGAAAAAATGGATCTTCACAAAGAGGAAATTTGTTCAAAAAATATACTTTAACTCTGAATAATTCTTTGACAATTTGTATTTGGCTTTTTCTTGCAGCACACTGAAGCAGCGTTTGCAATGCTAAATTACAGAAGAAATGAGAATGCTCATTGGTTTCACAATTACAAGATTCCAAAGGCGTGCTTCGTGCCTACGGAGTTTTTCTTATCCTTGTTAGATGATGTGGATTACAACAAAAAACATGTAAAAGGTGAAAAAATATTTATGGATTTTTTCAAAGAACTTGTGAAAGGAGAAATATATCCAAAGAAAAAATGGGGAGAAGATGTTGAAGTTGTCTATGGTGCTACTCGTGGAATAGTGTGCAATCACTAGATTGGGATGGCAATAGATTTGAAGAAGAGAACAATTACACTCTTCGATTGTCTCCAAACTGAAAAGCACTCAGAACAAAACGACATTGATATTACTCAAGTGAAACATTTGGCAGGTAAAAACACAATTTGAATTTGATGTATTCAACTGATTCTTGGTTTGAAAATATTCAACTGATTCTATCTTTGATTTTAAACAAAGTTACATTTTTCTAAATCATAGTAAAACAACTCGTTTATATTTCAATTTTTATAAGTGAATCAAACATAAGTGATATATTTATATAAACATTTTGAATTTTTTTTTATTTTTAATATAATATATTTCACGAATGACTAGAAATCAGAAAAAAACAATGACACAATGAAAACAATGAAAACAATGACATATTATTTATATATAATAAGTTTATTTACTTTTAAATTTTAACTAATTATCAAATAATGTACCAATAGTTATCAAGTAATTTGTAAAAAAAAATTATAAATAACAAGTAATAAAACAAGGCAAGTAACTTGCAAGTCTATCAATTTTTCGCAAGTATTTAAAACTGCAAGTACTCTTTTTTAACAAATCAAGTACAAATCTAAAATTTTATTACGCGTACAAGCCAATTCGAGTACTAAATATATTGAAAATACCAAGTACTCGACTTGTGCCCAACCCTAATAGAGCTTAAGGTGCTGCATTCTCATTCATGACGATAAAAAGTAGATCATCAGTTAATTGTATTATAAGAATATGATTCATAAGCGAAAATATAAATATATTAGGCTGCTCTTCTGGCTCCTACAATCAATAGTAGTACTTAATCAATTAAAAACTGATGTTAGGTGTGGGATTAACCAAAAGTATATATCTATGATGTAATGAGTAATTAGTGTATTCTACAATATAATAATCAATTCATTTATTCTGAAATGAAAGTAAGTGGGAAAGAATCTACTACGCTAGCCAATGTGTTTCAACATAGGAGACAGATTGTTGTCTCGTGGCAATTTCTAGATCTCTTATTGTAAACAATATGAACCTAATGATCCAGAAACTCCATCACGCTTCTAGAGCAAGCCTGTTCTTTGGATTATTTAATTAGTCAGTGTAGTATATGGACTATTATCTTACTTTTGTTTATATCAATAATTACTCATTAGTGGCCTGGTGCGCCAGAACGTTGTTCCCTTTTTGAACTCATCCCATGTGACAAACTCGACGACTAATACAGTACATGATTATAATTATCGTTTAAATACATGACCACAACCTATCGTACGGATACATGTGAATATACTTGATTGGAATTGAGATGCATTGTCTTTTTCCTTTCTAAAATATCAAACATTGCGCAGAGTATCGAATTAAAACCCAATCAGGATGATACAGTATTGACTACCCAGAGTAGCCGAACGCATCACTGGATTATAAGCTTACTCTCAATAAGAAGTTTATTATCAACTATATATGATGTTTAACACATTTCGATTGGCATGTATTAACGTCTGAGAATCTGTATGGTATCATAGTTGATTAGTACATTTTTCATTATAGATATTACTCCGCAATAAGCATATAGTTAGTAAATATATATAATAACCTATATATTCATGATGTTATGCCTTGTTAATCGGGTGGCATAGTTGAATTTAACTCTTAAAGAGAAAATTGGAGATTAAGTGGACTTCTACAAAACATAATTTTTAGATTATTTAATATGTTATAAAATATATTAATATTTAATTATATATAACATTATTATATTTTCATGTTTAGAACTTTAAAAACGTACACATATAATAATAAAAATTTAATATGGTATAGTTTTCAACAAAATTATGATTATAAATTATATTTATTAAATTGTAGATCAAATAAATAAATAAATATTATTAAAAATAATAATAATAAATTGGGCGACTGTCTAGGTAGACTAAAATCAAACGACCGGCTTTTTTATAATGATTTAGTATAAATTGTTGCAGAGGATGGTTGCTTAGCGTCTAAGAAGCTAGGCGGCTGATTTTTAAAACATGGATGTTATATGTTTAGGTAAACTTCAATGGAACACCAAAATATCAAATCTAGTGTAGTTTAATCTTCAAAAGAACAGTAAAAATTATACCATCCCGGTGTAGAGTGAATAGTATTACACCAAATTTAGTATAACACTATTCATCACACTAAATATTAAAATAATATATTTATTACATTTTATTTAATTATAAATAAATCAATATATTAATTAATTTTAATTTATAGTTACAAAAATATATCATATTATTTTATTTGTATCTTTACATTACTAAAGCATTATACTATGTATTTATATTTTAATTAATAAAATAATTAAATGAATATTATCAACATTAATTTGTAACAGAAGAAGATGCTGTTTATTTTAAATGTATAAACTAGATTTTGACCCGCGCTTCAAAGCGCGGGTTTATGTTTGATGCAAACTTTATATAATCGCATTTCCTATACATGTAGAAATGTAGGATAAACTTGTTTAGTTCTTTAATTTCATCAAACATAGTCTTTTAAAAAATGCACGATAATCTTTCGGTGAAAATTTTATATGACCGCATTTTTTTTTTATATAAAATAGACATGTTCATAAAATCCATAACTCGACGTCCAAAATAATTCTAAACAAACAAAATTGGATCTGTAACCGGTCAAAAATCTAAAATATATCAGAATGAGTTTTGTAGGGTGGTACAAAATATATCCAAATCAAAGTGTTATTAGCCAGACCCGAACGAATAACCCAAAAACCAAAAAATCTGGAAAAAAATCTGAATCAATCTGAATGTCCAAATTAATCATAAATATAAATATTTAAAACATAAATATCTAGTTTAAATATTCAGTTCTATATTTATTTTAAAATGATATTTAAAATTAATTATCTAAATTTTAACTAAGTACTTTAACATCAAATTCTATAAAAATAAATATCTTTCTTTTGTTTTGGTTTTAGATTTTAGATTTTAGATTGCCAAACCAAGATAACCCGAATTCGAACGATATATGATTACTTTATCGGTTTTAGGATGTGTACAAATTAAAACCAAATCTGACGTTTTATATTTAAATCTGATCCATACTTACAAACATGTCTACTTACATATTATACACTATGATGTGATATAAATTAGCTTTGATTCAAAATATTCGACTCGTATCCCAATAGGCACTTGAATTCCCAAGCATAACTTATATTATGTTTTATATTTTGTTAAATTAGTTTTATATTTGACAAATATTTTGTCTGTTTATTAGAATAACCCGTAAAAATCTAATCATAAAAATATCAGTAATAACATGTTTCATCATATAATTAAATATTAATAGTAGCTATTACTAATATTTATTTTATAAAAAATTATATATATATATATATAAACGATTTTAAGACTTTATCTATGATAACTATATTATTATGTATTGGTAGAGGTTTGAAAAAAAAAATTGTTTATTATTATTTTGTGTATCAGTTACATATAATTAAATGTTAATTTTTTATATCCTAATGTTTTAATTTAGATATGTATATTAAAGTATAAAATTATTTCATCTTTAATATTTTATGGTAGTATTTTATTATTTTGTAAATGTAGTTCATCTTTATAATTTATAAAGTTGATTAATTTATATTATAATTATTATTTTGTGTAATTTTTAGTTACAAATATGAAATATTTATTTATAAATGTTATAGAAAGTTAGTTTTTATTCTATAAATCAAAATGAGTTAATACATATTTATAATTTTATTTAATATTATTTACGTTTTATTATTAAAATAATATTAAAACAATATTAAAACAATAAATATTTATTTTTCAAATCAAAATGAGTTAATACATATTTATAATCTTATTTTGAATATATTTAAATATTATATTAATATTATGTTGTTATTTAATAATAAATAAGTTTGTTATATGTAACATAACACAAAATTAAATAAATGTAATGTTTTGAAGTAGACTACTTGCAAGTAGATAAAAAGTGTTTCTGTTTTAATAGTATTGATTTTAATTTTGGATAATATGTTTATATAATAAATAAATAAGTATACAAATTAACGAAAAAACATTATAAATAAACATAAAGATAATATTATTAAGTTTTAATAAATAGATATAAAAATTAAATGTGATAAATATAATTAGTCACCTATAAAAACAAATGTATTAAATTATCAAAATTAATAATACAGATATTGGTGTTGGTATAGAATTTGGTGTGATGTTTGGAAACGCAAAATACAGTTTAACCAAAACATCAATTTTGGTGTAATTTTAACACTAAATTTGGTCATGATCGGAGATGCCCTTATGTGATTCTATATGTTTGTAGATTACTCAAGACTTGATCTATTGTTGATAAGACTTTGTTCATAAGTAATTTTTAATCAAAGGCGGAGTAGTATTATTGGACGGCACCGCCGATATTTGTTCAGAAGACTAGATGGTTCACAAGAAATAAATAAGAGCATCATTATCCCTAAATCCCTTGAAGGGTCTCTTAGTTAATTTTTAATAGGTTTTAAAGTGTAAAAGTGAATTAAGAAACTTAGAAAGATATTTGAACATTTAGGTGGTTTATTGCAGATTTCTTAATTGTGGGTTCTTAAAAAAAATTATATGAGTAAACATTTGTTTTACGTTTATGAGGTAAATTAAGCCTGGCAAAATTGTAAAAGAAAGAAGTCTGGCTAAGAACCAAATCAAAAGTAAAACAATGCTCATCACAAGTTTGTTTGTTCACGGAGCTCAAACACAAAGTTCCACCAATACATAAAATCAAAATATATGTAACATCAGAATTTAATAACTTAATTTACCTCACAGATGCTTTAATGGGAAGAGANTCTCTCGTGGATCATCTTGTTTCGTTTTTTTTTGAACAGGGCATCTGCTTCATGCTTTAATCTATTACTACACAAGCCTCAGATCATTGTAGTGTAGGTTACAACGTCAGGCTTCACTCCTTTGAGGCTGAGGCTACTGGCAGTGGTCACGGTAGGGGCATGCCCCTGTCTCTTGCCACTTGTTGCAGAGCTCTGTCTTTGTCATCCCTTGATTGTACACCTCCACTTCTATCTCCTCTTCTTCTTTCTTCCCACCTCGCACATATACCCTTTGCTGCAGTTCCATTAAGTCATTTACATTTTTCCTGCATTTTATACAATCATGGCCTTTCATTTATCATCATTACTCTCTACATCTCTATTTCAAGAAAGCAAAGGAATAGAAGACTGAAGTATCAGAACATGCCGCTCAGATTCAACAGTTAAGCAACGTCAGTAGTGTCTTAATGACTATATATTTCCAAAAACACTAAACCAAAATCACTAGTTCCTGCATTTCAGTCATTATGGTTGTTCATTCATCTATTACTCAACATCTATAGTTCAGACTTCAGAGAAAGCAACACAACATCAATACATTTCTTTTGTTTCTTTCTCCTACTCAAGAATCCAATCCAAATCACAAACTTATTTGAGTGAATGTTTCTAAATAAACTTCGTCAAACTCAAAAGCTAATAAAAAAAATCAAAGAAGAGATGGTTACCGTGGTACTGAGTTGTTGACCACAAGTCCCAGGCTTAGTTACGACTCCACGAGATTTCCCACATTGAGCAGCGGCATCAGCTTCCTTAGTCGCAACCTTTGAGAGCGTATCGAACGTCACCTTCCCAAACCTCCGAACCTTCTCATCCGTCTGATATTCTGGGATAATATGGTAATAGACGACACGATCTGCTCCACGACATAGAAACACCAATCACAAGTCTATACTCCACAACTCTCACAGAGCTTCACCGTCTCGTCGAGAGATCCNAGACGACGCGGAGAACTTCGGATCCACCGGAGAGAGGAATCAAGAGAGAGAGTTTCGTCGACGCTCCTCCTCTCTCCTCTTATTTTGCCTACACGTGTCTTCTAAACACGTCTCTAGTTTAGCCCCAAATAAGAGACGTATATTCTAATTAATTGTATTTTTGATTTTCTTTTAATCATAAGAGACCATCTATATACGAGCGATAATGATGCTCTAAAGTTCAGTAAAATTAGGGGGAGACTTGACTGAACAGATTCGTTAAAATGGGCCCCATAAGAATCAATTTCGAATCGGACGATTGAGAAACAATGCTTTTACCGATACACAGATGTGAATTAGTGGTAGATTGACCTGGCTGTGTAAGTCAAGCACTGCTCTTTAAACGCGTACGTGTCTCGATATGCCAAGTATTGGGAAACACGTGTGTCTCGTGTGCTCGAGAAGAACAAATACGGATCTATTTAAATAAAATCAAGTAGATTTATTCCAGCAAAATTGTGATTTTAAAATTTCTCGAAACTAATAACTCTAGTAATGTGTCATGTGTGCGAACGCTTTACAGAAAAAGAATTTTGTTTGTTTCTTTTTTTTTTTGTAACTTAAGAATTTTGTTTGTTTTAATAATATAGATATTGGTTCAGTCTATATACTTGGGGCCTGTTCGTTTGTCCATTTGTAAACTCCATTCAGCTGATCCATCTATGTGATCCATCCAAATGGCTCAGCTCCATTTTAGAGGTTGTTCGTTTTTCCATTCGAATGGATCATTTAAATGAACCATTTGAATGAAGCTTATGTTTGTTTCTTGTTTTTTATTTCCATTCAAATGAGTTTGATAAACAAATTACAAATGTACCCTTATTTTGATTTAATAACATGTTTGATATTAATTTTAACTTTACTAATGAATATTATTTAGTCTAAAATATATTTACACTAAAAATATTTTAAAATTCTCATTATTACATTTATAAAATTTTATTTCATATAAATTTATAATATTTTATTTCACATAAATTTATAAAAAATTATATATTCATTCACTCATTTATTTAAATTGCATTAAAATTTATAGCTTCTAATAAAACTCAAAGTGAAAACTCAAATTTGAATAAACTTCTTAACATTCAAAGTAGAAACACAAAGTAGAAACTCAAGTCTTATAAAACTGAAATTTAAAAGATGGCTTGCGGTCCAAGTAACTTCCACAATAGGTGAAAAACAATGTTATAGATAAGACCTCCCACACTCCAAGCTTTCCTAAGATTCAACCTGCCATAAAAATGCATTTTCAGCATATAAGAAAGCTCAACACTATTCCAGCAACAACAAGACTACATGAAACCTGGCACATAAACACTCAATTAAAAAGAGTACAACTGAACACAAGATGGCACCCATAGCTCAGCGTATACAGCATCACAGCATCACTCAATTAAAAAAGCCTGCTTGCAACAAGGCGTTACACTCGCTGCCTAACTAAACAAAGAAAGCTCAACAAGGCGTTCCTCTTGCCATCAATTCAGAATCTTTGAGCAATAAAGGTGGTAGCACTAGAGAGGAAGAAACATATAAAAGGAGACCTCACATCTTTAAGCATTTCAAGAAAAAAGAGGGGCCACATTTGGACACTGAACAAGGAAGTAATCAATGCACTTCAGCAGAACAAAGACTGATATTATTTCGAAATAGCCAACTATGGTTAAAAGATGGCAAACAATATTGTAAAAGAAACAATACAAATGACTCAAACCAGAAGCAAAACAAACAAGTGAAGGACCAAGTAACAAAGGTAATCATGTTCGTTTAAATATTAATGACCAAAGTACATTGATCCAAAATAAAGTTGGTATATGTTTTTATCGTTGTGATTCTACAGATAACAATTCACAACTCATAAGCAAATCAAAACTGAAGTGTGAGCACATTACAGGAGTTCTAAAGATTTATCAACATACGAATAAACAAAGCATATAGTTGCTAACTAAACAAAGAAAGCTCAGCATAAACAGCATCACAATTCACAACTTTTATCACTACATTATCAATAAGAGCACTCACCATATATTTTTCTTACCTTCGCTTACCTGAACTTAAAAGTGGTCTAGTAGGGAAGTCTTGTTCCTCTTGATATCTCCATAGTAATACAGTGGCGCATACTCTCCATCACTCTGTCGGTCGTTGGAATGTATTGAACATGCTCTTGTTCTTGATCACCATGTTGTTCATATGCTTCTGCTCCTTCCCAATGTGAAAAGTCCCTATCTCCCCATTGTGATTCTCGAATGAAGTTGTGGAGGGCCATTGTGGCTGTCACAATCTTTATCCATTTCTTCAGCTCATACTTGGGATGTTTTCGGTCTAAAACTCTCCATTTGGCTTTCCACACACCGAAAGTCCTCTCAATGATTGATCTCAAACTGGAATGCCTGCGGTTGAAGAATTCTCTAGTGTTTGACGGTGGACCTCCTCTATTAAACAGATCCAAATGGTATCTGGTTGAACGATGAGGACCTAAGTAACCTTCTCTGGTTGGATAACCCGAGTCAACCAAGTAGTATTTTCCAGCTGGTGGGTGAGGAAAAGAAGCTTCTTTAGTAGCACAGTATGTTAGCACCTTCGTGTCATGTGCTCTCCCAGGAACTCCAACATAAGCGTAGATGAATCTCATGTCAAAATTACAAATAGCCAACACATTCATGGTCGCTTCAGCCTTTCTACCGTAATATGGCTCAACATTCTCAGGTGGTGGACGAACAGGAATATGAGTGCCATCTAAAGCACCTATGCAGTTCCTAAAGTAAGGCCAATACTGCGGATTCCCTACTAGAAAAGGACTAGCATTTGTGAACTCATCCCTAGTCGGTTTCACAATATCTGATGCAAGCTTCAAGAGAGAACTTAATACCTCTTCTAGCTTCCTTTTCACAGTGTCATTTGTATGTTGATAACGCTCAGCTATAACCCGTACAGTTGCGTCTTGTCCAACCGTCTCTAAGAACATAGCAACACTCTCCTCAACGTAGACATTATAAGTCTCCTTTAACCCATACTTTTCTGATAGCAACTTACACAAACTCTTGAATGTTTCCTGGTTCATACGAAGAATCTCATAACACTGAACCTCAGACTCGTTCATAAAACGCTGCACACGTCGCCAACCTTCACCTCGGTTTGTCCTGACTAATTGCCTATCAGTATTAGCGCCAAACATTTCCTCTATAATAGTGTACATGTACTGCTTCTCGTCAAACAACACATCAAGCTCATCGTCCTCTATAAGAAGTTTTAATATGTCCTACAAAATTAATAAAAACAAATCAAACCTGAAGTCTCAACTTGAATTAGAAACAGCTTGGTCTCAACGCACACTGAAGTCTCAAAACATATAATAAACAGTTAAGCTAAACATATAACTCTTTAGTGGCTCGTAAACTTGCAGACAAAAGAAACAAGCAAGTCTCACTAAACATCAAGGTTGTTGATCAGTTGAGTCAGAGCGTGTCAAATAAAGAAGAATAAAAAGCAAAGAGAATATATAATAACTACACAATGGAGAAGAGAGACTTACACTGTCCATTTCGAACAATCACCAAACCTTGTTTACTTCACCAAACCTTGTTTACTTCACCAAACCTGAAGTTAAAGGTCTATGAGTTATAACATTAAATGAGTTAGAAACAGCTTTACAGAAAAAGAATTTTGTTTGTTTCTTTTTTTTTTTGTAACTTAAGAATTTTGTTTGTTTTAATAATATAGATATTGGTTCAGTCTATATACTTGCTAATCAACTTTAGTATCAATAATTGGAAACCCACAGGAAAACCTTCAAACAAGGCTTTGCCATTGAAAGCAAAACCGGAATTTGGTAAAACCACCAACAAATTGTTTTGTTTGGAATTTGAATTGAATACATAAGAAACGAATTAGTCATTAATGGTGTACTGTTTGTATATGTTAATTTTCCAATAATTTAGCCGTTCAACTACCACAATATTTTATTCGATTATATAATTCAATCAAATGACTTTATCAATATCGAAATATAATCAGTTATATAATGACAACGTCGCTACAAGAAAACATGGCATATTCTGAGAAAAATTCTAACAGCCAACGAATTCCTCAAAAAATACTGATGGAATTCCGACGACATTCCGAAAAAACGTAAAATTTATATTTCCTCGGAATTTCGTCGGAACATGGCATATTCTGAGAAAAATTCTAACAGCCAACGAATTCCTCAAAAAATACTGATGGAATTCCGACGACATTCCAAAAAAACGTAAAATTTATATTTCCTCGGAATTTCGTCGGAATATTCCGACGAAATTCCGAGGAACAGACATTCCGTCGAGATATACCGAGAATATTCCGAGAATTAATTATAGCCGTTAACGAACCGTTGGAAAAGTTCAAAAATTCTGAAGATTTTACATGTCCCTCGGAATTTCATTGGAATATTCCAACAAAATTCCAAGGGATATTTCTGACCGTTGTATATTCCGAGGGAATTCCGACGGAATACTAAAATTCCGTCAAAATTTCGTCGGAATTGTCGGCAGCATCTCATCTATAAATACAAGCACCCCTCATCTCCTTTCATTCACTCAATATTCTCATCCTCTCACTTATACACACGAATCTGATTCACATAAACATGTCTTCTTCAAATTATTATCGTTCGTGGATGGATCGACCTCATTTGAATCCTGACACGAAATTACTTACGGAATAATACCTTAAAGGCATTAGGGAATTCATGGCGGTAGTTCAACGACAACCGGAAGCAAAACGGGTATGTTAAGATATCCTTGCTCTACTTGTAAAAATAGAAAGGTTATAAAAGAGTGGGATGTTTAGACTCATATATATTTGAACGGGTTTACACGAAGTTACAAAATTTGGTATCATCACGGGGAAAATGATTATGAATATGGTAGTACTAGCGAACCCCACACATTGGATAGGTTAGAAGAACCAATTAGAACGGATGTAGATTTTGGTGTAGGTACTGAACAGATGGTAAATGATCATTTTAGAGGGGAGGAATTACCCAATGTAGAAGCTAGGAGATTTTTTGATATGTTGGATGCAGGAAAACAACCTTTGTACCAAGGTTGCAGAGATGGTCATTCACCTTTATCATCTGCAACAAGACTGATGGGCATTAAACCCGATTATAATTAGGCTGAAGAATGTGTGGATGCGATTGCTGATTTCGTAAAGGGTATTCTACCAGAGGATAATATAGCCCCGGGTTCATACTACAAAGTTTAGAAACTCGTAGCTGGTCTTGGTTTACCGTATCAGGTAATAGATGTATGCATCGATAACTGCATGATATATTGGAGGGCGGATGAGAACCGGGGTACATGCAAATTTTGTGGGAATGCTCGTTATAGAGATATGAGTGGAAGAGTTCCAGTACCATATAAAAGGATGTGGTATTTGCCTCTGACGGAAAGGTTGAAGAGGTTGTATCAATCTGAACGCACAGTCCAACCAATGAGATGGCATGCGGAGCATTCGACAGATGGTGAGATTAGACATCCTTCAGATACAAAAGCATGGAAGCATTTTCAATCAACATATCCAGAATTTGCATCTAAGAGAAGAAATGTCTACCTTGGATTATGTACGGATGGTTTCAGCCCATTTGACAAGCATGAGAGACAATATTCTCTATGGCCAGTCATTCTTACACCATACATACCGCCAAACTTGTGCTTGCGTCGAGAGTTTTTGTTTCTCTCCATTCTCGTTCCTGGCTAGAGCATCCTAGGAGATCACTTGATGTATTTCTTCAGCCACTAATATATGAGTTGCAACAACTATGGGCTCAAGGTGCTGAAAAATACGATGTTTCGTGTAAGGAAAACTTTCAAATGCGGGCAGTACTTATGTGGACTATAAGTGATTTTCCAGCATATTGTATGTTATCTGGATGGACAACGCATGGAAGGCTATCATGTCCACATTTTCAAGATAACACAGATGCTTTCCAACTAAAACACGGAAGGAAAACGTGTTGGTTTGACTGTCATAGGAGATTCCTACCACCTGATCATCCATATCGTAGGAGTATGACTTTGTTTACGAAGAATAAGAGGGTGTTTGACAGTCCACCCCCGGAAATTTGTGGGGTAGATTTGTTGACACAGCTAAGATATTTTGTTGCTGAAAGGATGCCGGACGTTGGTGGACATGTTCATTATCCAGTAGATGCTGTTGGAGAACTACATAATTGGCACAAAAAAAGTATCTTCTGGGATCTGCCATATTGGAAGGATCATCTGCTGCGGCATAATTTAGATGTCATGCATATTGAGAAGAACTTTTTTTGACAATCTTATGAACACGATCCTTAACGTCCAAGTTAAAACGAAAGATAATTTGAATTCAAGACTAGATTTAGTCGATATATGTGATCGTTCCGAACTTCATGTTAATGAGAATGGTAGGGCTCCTGCTCCCATATACCGACTGGATGCAGCGGGAAAAGATGCGTTCTTTGATTGGATTACAAACGATGTGAAATTTCCAGACGGTTACGCATCCAATTTGGCTAACTGTGTAGACAGAAATGAAAGAAAGTTTATCGGCCTGAAGAGTCACGATTGCCATGTAATGATGCAGCGCCTCCTTCCGTTTGGCTTCTTAGAGTTATTACCACGAAAGGTTCATGAAGAAATTTCAGGGATACGTGCTTTCTTCCGCGATTTATGCTCAAGATCAGTGACTCCATAAGGTATCCAAAATTTGAAGAATAACATAGCTGTGCTCCAGTGCAACCTAGAGAAAATATTTTCCCATCATTTTTTGATGTTATGGAGCATCTTGCTATTCACTTGGCAAGAGAATTAGAACTTGGTGGTCCTATGCAGTATAGATGGATGTATCTTTACGAGCGATATATGTATCATATCAAGAAGAAGGTCAAAAATTTAAGTAGGGTCGAAGGTTCTATACTCGCACAGATGATCAATGAAGAACCTTCAAACTTTGCTGAGTACTACTTTCCAGCCGAAGTGCAGACAAAAAATAGAAGACCTGCGCGTCATGATAATAGAGGCGAAAGGGAAACATATTATGTTACGGTTCCAAACATCTTCACAGATGTTGGACGACTTAGCGGAAAACCAAAAGATCGTCGACTTACTGAGCAGGAGCATCATCATTTGCAAACATATTTGCTCACCAACTACGAAGATATTCTGCAATATGAGAGGTACATATATATACATATATATATATATAAATCTTAATTAATTTCATTAATTTGATCACATGTACATGATTTTCATTGCAGAAAAGCGGTTCACTCATAGACACACCATATACGAGGAACTTGAAGAACTGAGGAAAAGAGAATTTACTAGATGGATGTATTGTTATGTGAGTGCCTTAAACATTATTATTCATCAATACATATTTATACCAATTCACATATATTGCTATAACATTTTTAAATGTATAGGTGTCTGCCGGTATGGCTATAGGTGAAACATTTGACGATTGGATACGCGAGATGGTGTGTGGGCCACAGTATATTGTGAAGTCATATCCGAGATTTTGTACTCGAGGATATGCATTCACAACTCAAAAGAGAAGACATTCATGTAAAACTTCTGATTTTGGTGTGTTGTCTGCATCAGGAGATGATGTGTACTATGGAAACATAAGCAAAATTTTGGAAATCAAGTATCCGGGCATGGTTGGATTGTGGTGTACTGTTTTCTATTGTGATTGGTACGACAGTGAGAATATATGCATTTGGTGTTACATCAGTAGATTCGTGAAGAAAGCTGCAATATTATGATCCTTTTATTCTTGCTTCTCAAGCTGATCAGGTAAATATATATATCTGTCAATTTAATCATAATAATTCATGTATATGTATATTACTATTACTAATTTACATAAATATAATTTTTTTACGTTACAAATTTGTTACATCAAGTATCCTCGGGTTAGGAAGAGGGATGATCCATGGGTCACTATTACATCACTCAACCCGAGAAGTCGAGTTCAGGGAAGTTCTGATCAAAACCCCTTACAACCAAGCACATCCGACAACTTAAGTGCCTTACAAGATTTTGCAAATGTTGACCTTGTAGTCGAATTAACCGACTTTGGAGACGAAGCTATTGTTCACCAAGAGGATGAACCTGTCATTGGAGAGTTTCACCACGATACAGATTTGAGTTCATCTGGAGATGATTTATCGTCTGAAGAAGAGTAGTGTAGATTTTTATTTTATTTTAATAACACAATTTCCGAGGAAGCATTAGGGTTTCCTCGGAAATACCTTATCAGTTTGGGGTATAGAATTTGGGGTCACAACCCACAAAATTTCCTCAGAATATCCCGAGGAAATTCCTTATATCCTCGGAATTTCCTCAGAATATTTTGAGGAAATGCCGGCGGATACACGTCTTCCTCAGAATTTCCTCGGGATATTCTGAGGAAATTCCGAGGAGCTGAGATTTTCGAACCGAAAACACCGTCTTACAGTGTTAAAATATAACAATATGACCTAAATAAACATTATTAACTGTTTTAAACAAATTATGAATCCAAATATTTGTTTGGATCGCATTAATGATTTTTTTCTCGATTGTATACCGATCTTCATACAACGTTAGAGAAACACTTAACACTTTAACCAACGAGATTGGCAATACTTGTAATCGATTTTGAAATTTTGTAATTTCATTTTTTATGCACATCTATAGAAAGAATCATGAATCCTATGTTTTGAACAAGATTAAATATGTGCAAGGAATAATTTAGGGTCTAAAAAATCAAGGTTTTGAAACCACAAACAAAGATTCCTCGGAATTTCCTCGGAATATTCCAACGAAATTCCGAGGAACAAAATTGGACCAATAGAAAGACATGCAGAGAAAATATACCTTGTTTCTCGGAATATTCCGAGGAACAAAGTATATTCTTGTCTTGGAACTCGATTTTGACCAATTAATTTTAATTCCGAGGAAATTCTGACGGAACATAAAGGGGTTGTCAGAATTTCCTCGGAATATTTTCGTTAAACCGGGAATTGAAACCGCCAAAATTTTTGCAAAAATCGAATTAAGTGATATCCGACGGAATTCCGAGGAACCTTCCCCTCGGAATATTCTGATAAATATTATTCACGGTTTCTTTTTCCCCATTTCTCCTATCTCTCTGAACCATTACCGACGCTCTCTCCTCCCTCTCGATAATCTCCAGCGATTTGTCCTCAGAATCTCCTCAGATTCGTCCTCAAAGATGTAAGAATCCTATCCCCCTGCTCTTAGGTTCATTTTGATTAGGTTTTGTAATAGATTTGGTGATTTGAATGTGTGTTGATAGAATTTTGTTTGGGTGATTGGTAGATTATGAGTTTGATAGGTTAAGATTATGATTTTGTTAGGATAATTTGATGTATTAAATTGATTTGTAAATTTTTCTAAAGTTTTTATTAATTTTGGATTTATTAAAACTATTTTTGGATTTATAAAAACTTTTTTGATTTATAAAAGATTTTTATATTTAGTAAAACTATTTTTTGGATTTATTAAAACTATTTTTGTATTTAGTAAAACAATTTTTGGATTTATTAAAACTTTTTCGGATTTATAAAAGATTTTTATATTTAGTAAAACTATTTTCGGATTTAGTAAAACTATTTTCGGATTTATTAAAATTATTTTCGGATTTATTAAAACTATTTTTTTATTTATTAAAACTATTTTTGGATTTATTAAAACTATTTTTTTATTTATTAAAGTTATTTTTGGATTTATTAAAACTATTTTTGGATTTATAAAAACTTTTTTGGATTTATAAAAGATTTGTTTGGATTTACAAAAGATTTTATATTTAGTAAAACTATTTTTCAGATTTATTAAAACAATTTTTGATTTATTGAAACTATTTTAGATTTATTAAACTATTTTTAAAAGATATTTGTATTTCTTTTTTTTATTTTATTTAAAATAAAATATTTTTAAAAAACTTTTGCAGGTCGGATAGCGATAGCCAGGCGAGACCTCGCCGCCACACACCACGAGGTCGAGGTGGTTCTCGGGGTGGTTCTCAAGGTGGTTCGACGGGCACCTCTCGTGGGCAGTTCCAGAACAAGGATGACCGCATCGTAGCATTGGAGAACTAGAACGCCACAATTCTTACTCAGAATAAAACCATACTTGCTAGGATGGCAGATCAGCAAAATGAAGTGGAGAAAACGAAGAAGAAGAATTAGGAGTTGTTGGATATGATGCGATGTCTGTTCCCGCAGGAGTTCTAGTCGATTTTTTATTTGTTTTTAAAAACTTTGAATGTTTAATTTGTATATCTATTTTTAAAAATTAAAATATTATAATATATTTTTTTATTTCACTTTTAGTTTTTTATTTTCAAATAATTATTATATAAATATTTTTTTTTTAATAATTAATTATTATATATTATATAAAAGAAAAAATTTAGGAATTTTCGAGGAAATATATCCCTCGGAATATTTCGACAAACATTTCCTTGGAATATTTCGACGGATGGTTCCTCTGGATATTCCGATGAACCTAGCCGTCGGAAATTTCCGAGAAGATTAAGTCCTCGAAATATTCTGATGGCTACGTCCATCGAAATATTCTGATGGCTACGTCCATCGAAATATTCCGAGGATTGGTCCGTCGAAATCTTCCGACGAAATTTCTGACGGATATCTTTCGATGAAGAATCTGTAGGGATAATCCGATAACTGTTCTTTTTTGGAATTTCGTTGAATTTTTGGTCTATCGGAAATCTTTGGTATTTTCTCAATGTATCTGACGAAATTTCGAGAAAATATTTTTTCCGACGAAATATTTTCGACCACCATTTTTCTCAGAATATTATCGGAATAGATGTATTCCGATGATATTATGAGAAAAATGACCCTCGGAACATCGCTGTTTTCTTGTAGTGCGTGAACGTCTTGTAATCTCATTAATCACCATCGATAATGTTGTGCAGATTGATTTTCAGTTTTTTCTTTCCGCTCACGTTGAAAAATATATCTTGTGCAATCGACGATTAATCATACACATAGGTGTTTTATAAATCAGGTAAATACGTAACCAAATAACGGTCCAATGGAGGCGATGGCTGGGTACGTAAATAAGCAGCCTAATAAGAAAGTGTATTGGGACCCTCCATCCTGTGTGCTAGGAATAATGGGCCCGCAGTATTTATGAAACTGAGAAATAATGCATAACTAGGTGTTTTGTCCGTACTTGCGGGCATAATTCTCTTATAAATATTTATTACCTCATGTTTCATTAATTTAAAAACCAGCATAATAAATTATTATTTATGTTTTCAAAAAGTACAAATGAAACATCAATTAATTATCAATGACAAAACTCAAACATCGGAAATATTTAAAAGAATATATTTCTATAATTATTTTGCTTGATTTATATTTAATTATAATATTTATACAAATATTTTTACTTAATTTATATTTGATTGTAATTTTTATATCTTAATTTTAAATTTCACAATATAAAAGCATATTTTCAAGATAACAATATAATGCATAAGTTATTTATTTTCTAAAAATATAATATGATAAATTTGTTTTAATTATATAATAATTTTGTATCTTAATTTAAAATTTAAGTTTTATATATAAAATATATTTCAAGATTATCTTATTTCCTAAAATATGATATATTTATATAAATTCGTTTTATTTATAAATTAATTATATATAAATATTAAGTTATGATAAATAAACAAAATTACCTAAACTTATGAAGAACATGACAATTATGGAGAACATGACAACTAAACAAATTTACTTCTTAAATAATAGTATAGATTCCTTTTTAAAAGTTAAAAAATACAAGAGGAATAGAATCACAATTTTACATATAAGTGAGTGACGTGATTCTATGTAGACATATTCTGCACAAGAATTGTTTAAATGGATGAGTACAACGCAAGTAATATTTTTTGCAGGTGTTTATAATCTACGATTAGTTTAATTACATACTAGAGTTTCACCCGCACATCCGTGCGGGTATATTTTTTATTTTATAAATTTATAACTAAATTTTTTAAATACATGATTTATATTTTAGTTTTAATTATAATTATATATAATAACAAAATAAAGAAATAATTATTCTATAAAAAATATTAAAATGTTTTGGTAAGATCTTGTTAGATATTTTCAACAGATTTTGTTATATTCAAATTTGTTTACTATTAATATCCTTATTAATTATTAAGATATATATTTGACTTGTTAATGTAACAATCAAAAATGTTAAATAAAATAATTAAGGACATAGTTTAACATGACTTCTAAATAATAGATAAATTTGGTACTTCTCTTTTAACAGAGAAGATAGCTTTGGATATTAATTTGTTAATGCCAACAATATTCAAATAGTTAAGACTTTATAATTAAAGTTCGAAATAAAATTAAAATCAGTATAAGAAAAAAGACTGTAAGAGACATGTGGGGTAGAACTCTGCGAACTTCCGAGCCTTGCGCAAGTGTACGACGTTGACATCTTTGAATATTTGCTTACACGCATCATTTGGCGCGTGTCTCACACTTTAAGGAGGGTCCTCTATTAGTTCTTATTTCCAAGTTAGTCCAACAATATACTTAATGTAATTTTCATATTTGGTTGATCAAATTATTCAAACCAAACCAATCATGACTAGATAATCATGACTTCACATAAATCACATTTAATCGTTGAGTGCGGTGCGGTATCGTGACAAAGCTTTCTCGAAACGTCACTCATCACGGGAACAAAGAACTATAAAAAGAGAGAAAATGACATCGTATTGATTCTACTAATAAGTTAATAACTAACTAGATCTTGACCCGCGCACCGGCGCGGGTTTAACTTAATTTGAGAAAATGTAATAAATTCAGAACTCATCGATTATTACTGTGTTTAAGATATTGTGATCCACGTTGTATGTGAACTATCATATTGAATATAATAAAGGACTGGGTTGTGATTTTCGGTTCAGCTTTTATTAGGTTCTTTACGTTATTAGTTTTTTTAGTTCTAGAAACATAGAAACTGTTTGTTTATCTATATAAATTTATTTGTGTCCGGTTCAATTTTTCGAACCAAAAAATTCGACCCGAAATTCAAACCGAAATAAAAATACCCGGAAATCCGACCCGTAATCCGACCCGAATTATTGTTAAAAACGAATATTATTAAATATTGTTAGTGACTAAAATTAATTATATTTACGATTTTAAATAAATAGCAAATCTTTGTAACAATAAATACCAGATCTTATTAAATATTGATATCTATGTTTCCAAACTTACTTATTTTAAATACTGCTATCCATGTTTCCAAACAAAAGGCTAAAGTAATTCTATTTTAATAAGATAGATGCGTCCTTGCAATAAATATAAACACAAGTGGTGAGGTTTATATACGTAACGCACAAGACCATGCGCGTGTGGTTCCCAATATCCAGTGACTTTCTTAACGTCTAAGTGCGGGGGGTCCCATGTTTCACGGAACCGAAGATTTTTTTGCGAGTTCTCAAACATATCATTGTCCTTCACTCTTAGCTTTAATAACGATGTTGTCATTATGTTCCATAAAATCCAATTGCATTTTCATAATAGCATATATGTTCATGATGATATTATTGACACTAGGGTTATTAAACAGAACAAATACCAGTAGTTTCTAGTTTTTTTCATTAAACTTTTGTTTTATATCATTCGAAATTGTTGCATATAGCCTGGGGTAAACATAACTGACATGGGTTCTTGGCTTCTTGCCTTTTTTAGGTTATTGTCTCTGGGATAATATTGTCCGCCAGTTTATGTATCAAACCCTCGTATCTAACCTTGAATAAATATTTTCAGATGATAAAAAAAAACTAAACTTTTTTTTTTATCAAGATAATAAAAAAAAAAAACTAAAAAACTACTAACTGATATGGTGAATGTCAATGATAAAGTAATTGCTACTTAAACGCTCTGAAAACATGACAACTTGTTTTAAAATTTGAAAACTAAGGTCTCGATATATTTATTAGTTTTGTAATTAATTTATCAATTAAAAACTGAATGATGATAAATGTAGAAATGTAGGTTGTGTATCTTAGCATAAATATTATAGGTAATTTTTTTTTTACATCAAGAGCCTAATCTATTACTCAAATTTAAGATGGTCTAAGTATCTAGATCGGAATAGAACAACCAACATACAAAAGATTTCGATAGAAAGATCGAGCAGTTTTAGCTAAAGGATCAGAAAAACCATTATGTCCTAAGAACATAGAAGATCTTGAAATCTGGAAAATAAATCCGCAACGTCATGAGTTTTTCCAATTCCGTTGAGAAACTCAGCTAGTTATGAGGGTCTCTGAGCATCGCTATCATTTCCTTGTAGTCCGTTCCAAAGCTCTGATATGTCGAATGTTGAAGCATATTCCTCATTGTCCACCGCAGTACTTCTAGCTCAGAGTGCAAAGCAGACTCCACTCTATCAAAATTACGCATACTCAGTAACTGACAATTTCCCATACTATCATTCCAAACCCAACCACATCCACTGTATTGAGCTGTTGAGGTCCATGAACCGTCTACCATACAAATATTCTCCAGATTTATGCCTGGCTTCCAATATTTGTGTTCCCATTAGCTTGGAACTAGGCTTGACACTCACTCTCTGCATAACGGACTACCTCCAATGGATCTCTGTCAATTCCTTTGAACAGCTTATCGTTCTGAGCCTTCCAAATATACCATATTAGCCAGGGATAAGGATCCCTATCCAGTTCTGGTTCTATTATGACGTTTTTCCTCCAAAAGAGATAATCCTTATTCGCATATATGTTCTGTAGTGGAAACAAGGTAGGACTAGTAGGCGTAGATATGAAGCCCAAACTTGGAATACCGGTAGACACTGAAAGATTGCATGAGTAACAGATTCTTTTGGTTCCCCACATCGTGGACAGTGATTATCACATTTCATATGCCTATAGTTCAGAGTACTTGTCACAGCCATATGACCTATTATTAATTGCCACATAAGATGGCACATCTTTTGGGTTGCTTTGACCTTCCAAGCATGTGCTTGGAGTTTTGTGATAGTAGGTTCACAAACAATATCTTCATGCTCCTTCATCAATATATTTCGTGCAATCCAATATCCAAACTTAACTGTGTACTGTCCATTTCTTATATAACTCCAGTGGTATGTCAGCAACATCTACATAGTTCTCCAGCCGCCCCACATCCCAAGACTTTGTTTCTTAATTAATAAGGTCACTCACTCATGTTCGGATGCAAAATCGGTGCAGATGGGGACGATGATCTCGCTGGAATGGTGGGAATCCATGGATCCTTCCATACTTTCACCTCATATCCGGAATGTATTTTATGTCTAACACCCAGCAGTAGTAATTCACGTGCGGCTGATATACTTTTCCACACATACGATGGGCTACTAATAGTAAGCTGACGCCAAGGCAAGCCAATCGATAATACTGGCCCTCAAGACTCGAGCTACCAGGGAATCTGGAAATTGTATCAATCTCCATAACTACTTTGCTAACAACGACAGGTTAAACTCATGAATCATTCTGAACCCAATCTCTCTTTTCTCTTTAGATAAGCATAATTTATCCCATGTTGACCAGTGTATACCTCTTTTTGGGAGGTTCGAACTCCATCAAAACTGTGGAATGGCACTTGCTAAAGCATCACAGATCTCCAACAGAAGCAAAAAGCAGGACATTACATATGTTGGGAGTGCTAGCAGGAGTGACTTGATCATAACTTCCTTATCACCTTTTGATAACCACTTGTCCGTTCATCCATTTACTCTATTCCTTAGTTTATCCTTTAAAAATGTAAAAGCTTACATTTAGATCCACTGATGTCTTCTGAGATTCCTAAATATGTTTCCATCCCTTCTTCATTCTAAATCCAAATTGTGTCTTTAATCTCTTGCCTAACATCTTGTCCAATTCTCTTACCAAAGAGTAGAGAAGATTTATCGAAGTTAATATATTGTCCTGAAGCTTGTCCATATTTCCTTATCACTTTCATTATTTGTTTACATTCACGAGGCTCTGCCTTTCAGAAAAACATGTTATCATCAATAAAAAGGAGATGGGATAGCGAAAGATACATTATAGGCAAATATTTATCAAACAAATAAGTGGGTATTTAATAGTTTATTTGATTGTAAGCACTAATCCTCGTTGTGTTTAAAATAATATGTATTTAAAATTTTCACACATAAAAAATATTAAGGGGTGGTTATTAGTAATTAAAATTAAAAGAATTAAAATATATAAAAGCAGTTGTTATTTGGTTTATAGAGTTTTAAATTCCATGCAAATCATATGTTATTCTTTTTCATATAACGTTAATCGTTTTTTATTCAAAAATTTTAGTTTTCATTAATTAGTAATTTTAGTAAAATATATTATAATTAGAACATAAATTCTCTTTCATTTTACTCATAACATTCAACTTTAATAATATCATCTTTAATAATATCATCTTTAATAATATCATGTATACTCATAACATCAAATCTATGTAACAAATAAAAAAATACACAAACATAAAAGTTTTGTATAACATTTTTATGGTCAAGTAAAATATAATAATAAAAAAATCAAAGATAACAAAATCGTTAAAGATAACGTAATCTGTAGTGTTGGTTTTAAATAAGAATATGACTAAAGATAATAGAAAACTTCAAAAAAAATCAAACAAAACAGCACAAAGTTTAAAAACTATCATTATTTTAAAATCAAAAACTTATTTTAAATAATAATGATATAATCATGAAAGAAAAGTTTTAAGAGGTTTTTTTTGTAGAAACATAATTTTGTAGAGAAATATATATATATATCTATGATAATGTATAGAAAATATTTGATAAGAGTTCATCAAATCTACTTAACTTTTGAAATTTTTTTAACTTTTAAAGTTGAGATCTAAAATATCATATTTCTAATATCACTTTTCATTTCACCTTAACCATTTTTATCATTACTTTAAAGAGATAAATAACATTTATAACCCTATGATTAACTAATTCAAACTTATGATTTAGAGCTAAAGAGTGAGATAGAATTTTGGAATGTAAATTTTAAGATTTTAATAAATATAGAAATAAATAATTGAAACAATTTAAAAATTTATAAAATAGTTTTAAAAATAAATTTTGAATTTAAAAAAAAAAAACCAAAAATAATTCAAAAATAAAAATTTTCAAAAAAAATCTCAGATAGAGGTACACTAAATTTGAGCCCTACATTTTGGCATCTCAAGTAGATCATGTTTGTTTTATTCCATATCCGAAGATTAAATAATCTGGAATATCTTGGTTAGCCGCTATAAAAATTACACCTCGTGGTCGTGTAGTGAGTGATGAACAACTGCCTTTGCAAGGAGATGCCGTAAATGAAGTGGAAGTATGAAATTTTACTTGTTGATCCGCAAAACCTAAGATATAAAGATCTTCCGAATGATTTAGCGGACGAAGACAACGAAGATGAATTTGAAGAAAATGATGACACAGATGATGCTTCAGATGATGACGAGTAGTTTCGAGTTTGTATTGTATTATATCTTTCAGTATTGATAAAGTGTTATGAAATTTGGAGGTTTGAAATGATATATTTGAAGTTTTAAGTTTGTGGTTTGAGGTTTGGGGTTTAAGGTTTGGGGTTTGAGGTTTTGGTTTAAAGGAATAAACAATAATAGTCCCTAATCAGTCGTAACAAAACCTCTAGTTTACGACCATTTTTTGATATATTGGTCTCCATGTCGTAGTAAAAGGAAGGAGACCCAAAGTATTCGTAACATAACCTCTATTTTATGACCAAATTAATAATATGGTCCCTAGGTCATCGTAAATTTTTGTGAACCTAATGTAGCTGTAACTTAACCTCTACATTACGACCAAACTTAACCTATAAATATGTTACCCTTCCCATTCGAAAATTGCACAAAAAACATAAAAAAACTTGTTTATAAAAATGTTTAAAATATTTGTGATAATATCTTATTCAAATGTTTCCACAGAGATTTATCAAAAGCCTGGGGGTTCCTCTCAAGTAACTGAATATATATGGTAACTTGAGACGAGTCCTCAGGACTCTGATAATTCTCTATGAGACATTTGGCATAAGCATTAAGAGTCGGACGTTCTCATAAACATTAATTTGTTAGATATCTTACGATTTTTGTTAAGTATTGAGTTTTTGGATACTTAATTAAGTTACCGAAAACTCAATTACTTATTTTTTTCGTAAATGAAGTGTCGTCGTAACTGGATTGTAAATAATTAGACCCTAATTGGTCGTAATTGACGTCTGTTGACCTTAACTGGTCGTAATGCAGACGTAAACTAGAGACCCTAAGTGGTCGTAATTTTTTTTGGTTGTAATGTAGTCGTAACGTAGACACACGTTGACCCAAATTAGTCGTAAATTGTGGACCCTAATTGGTCGTAACACTATTTTCGTCGTAATGTCGAATTCAATTACGACGAGAAGAAAATCCCTATATGATCACGCGAGTCGCAAAGTCCATTTCGTTGCTCTTTCCTCTTTCCTCTCTCACTACCCACTACTTTCTCTCTCTAAATGGTATTTTTTTTTTTAAGTTTTAGTTTTAGAATTAGGTGGTTAGTTTAGATTTAGGTGATTAGTTTATGATGAAATTAGATTAGGTTTAAAATTATATTAGATTTACAATAATTAGTATTTGATTATTTTAAATTAATTGTGTCTAACCATAATTTTTTTTATTTGTACAGATCGACGATGCGTCCGGGAGAAAGAGATTAAGAAATCTTTCGGGGGCAACTCGACCTTCTTATGGAGATACATTTCTCGGTTCTTCGGATCCATCAGCTTCTAGCTCTGGCACTGCATCTGCCCGAGAGTTGTCCGAAGACCGAAGAGCAGGGTAGATCATCTTATGTGACTTCTGCTCAGTATGTGCTTCCACCGCAATATGTGCCTCCGCCTCCTCTGTTTGACCATCCTCCATACTATCCTCCGCATGATCGTCCATACGATCCTCATCATGAGACTCCTCCACACCATTGTGACGATCATCATCAGCAGTACGCTGCCCCTCTTCCAGTAGCCCCCGCAGCTGCTCCGCCTCCTGTAGCTCCCCATCCGGATTTTCTTGTACCACCGGATGCTCCTTATGCTAGATTCACTGTGGAAGATCTTCTCCAGATGCCGGGACGAGAAGGTTTACCCATTGTCGATCCAGATCGACGACCCAACACTTTCTGGTAACTTTTGAATTTTTTTTCATTACTAAAATTTTAATTATATATGTTTATTAATCAAATTAATTTATATATATATATATGTAGATCAAATGTATTTTTTATTTTTTTGTAGGTTTCTAACGGTCAATCATCTGGAACGGAGCGTCTCAGACATCATCAAGGTAAACTTCCGGGATCTGCATCCGAACTGAAAGCTTACCCCAGACCACGTTCGAAGGACTTGGTACAAATGCTTTGCGATAAGTTGTAATTATAAAATTTTATTTCTTAATTAAATTAATTTATTTTTAGATTCATTTGATTATTAATTTTTTGATTTTAATTATTTTTTGTAGCAAAAATGGAATTGGTCTATTGCTATCAACGAAAAGATGAAGGAGGGGTTCAACGATAAGGCTAAGGATCGCATGAAGAACATTGTGGGCGATTGGAATGAGAAGTGGAGGGTTCAGAATGATAACGCAAAACCCATCTACATCAGCGACCAAGTTTGGACTGGCTTGAAGGCTTACTGGAATTTGCCTAAGTCAGTTCGAACTTCGATCCGTTGCTCAAAGTCCCGATTGACACGTGATGCTGAGGGTAATTTGCCATCTCCCACCCCCCACACTTCTGGACAGACTCCACACGCCGAGAAAGCCCTAGAAATTGTAAGTAGAACTTTTCTAATTTATAATTTGTTTTTAAATTATTAATAAATTTGTTATTGAATACATGAGTTTAATTTTAAAATTTTTGTAGACTGCTTGGGAAAGGGTACCACCATCTTTTTCCCGACTTTATAAGTTAACGCACCAACATTTTGATGGGACATTTGTGGATCCTCAAGAAAAGAAGATCTACAATGATGTTGAAGCTTGGCTCCAAATGGTCCAGACCCAGTCGTCGCAACAAGGTGAACCTGTCCAGTTAACCACCGTCGAACAAGAAAAAATTTCCGAGGAGGTATATTATTATTCAATTTTAATTATTAATTATAATTAGTTTATATATGTACGACTAACTTAATTTATATTTTTTTCATTGAATGAAGGTTATCCCAAAAAAGAGGATTCGGATGATTGTGATTAGTATGGTGACCGATGTCCCGAGGGCTAGAGCTGAATATGCTGCAAGACTTCATGAAAAGTCTCAGCTCTGGATCGATTTGACGAACGCCAAGCAAATCATTTTGACCCTCCGGACGGACAACCAGACCAACATGAACCACATTAGGGCCATGACTGAGATGTTTGATATTATTGCAGAAACAAACTCAGTCCTTGCACATATGTGGCAATCTAGACGTTCGACCATCAACCCCGATCCAACTCCAGAAGAGCAGGTGAATTCAGAGCAAGGAACCGAGGAGCATAGCTCCCAGTTTTTCAAAAACATTAACCTTAATAATTAACTAGAACTTGACCCGCACCCCCGTGCGGGTGTTTGATTTAACTTATGTTCAACATAAATTCATATACCGCTGGCTCTATAAAAAATTATATATAATTTTATGTTTTGTAATTTACATATAGAATATAATATATTATTTTATAATATAAATGTTTAATAATAATTTTTTATTTGTACATAAAATTATATTAGAAATTTTATAACTTGAAGCAATTTGATATAATTATACTATTCATATAATTAACATGTTATTTTTTGTTAATTTATTTTAAAATGATTTAACATACTAAAAATATTTTTTTGCATTAGTTTTCTATGAATTATCATTAATTTTATGATTTTTTTCTTGAAAACTGAACTCTTGAAATTTTATATTTGACTAAATTAAATAAGGTAATACTATATTTAAAAATTAATTTGTATAATATATACTATATATTCTGTTTGTGTTTTAATTTTCACCCAAAAGAAAGAAAATCATTGTAATTAATTAATTTATATTGATTTTAAATGTAATGGCAGAATCTATAATTAAAAAATATACAAAAGGAAGTTATTTAATTTATTGTAAATGGAATGGCTAAATATGCAAATAAAAAGAAATACTTAATATGCTATCCATGTTTTCTAAATATTCTCATTAATCCTACTATCCTTATTTCCAAACAGAACTAAAAGGTACTTCAGTTTTTATAATATAGATTTTTTTTGTGTTTTGATATATTATGCTTTTGAATTTATTAAGTTAATGTTCTTTTTATATTTTACAAATGAAGGATTTTATAAATATTTAAATTTTAGAATTATAAATTTTTCATTTTTAATTTTAAAATTTATAAATATAAAATTATACCCTTGGATGTAAAGTGGTCGTAATGGATTATAGATTTTCGAAGTAAATTGATTGTAATCATTTTCGAGGTAAGTGGTCGTAACATTTACGACCACATTACAACTGTAGAAGATGTTATTTTTTCGTAAATATGACAACTCATTAAATTCCCGTTTAGATCTAATTGGTGCTTCTATTTTACAACCACAGTTTACGATTAATGCACGTGCACATATTTGGACGTAACTTTACGTCAAATCAACCTCTATGTTACGACTACGCGCTTTACAACTGCTTTACGACTAAATATTTTGGTCGTACACTTTACTTTATGTTTATTTTACGACGATTTGTGAATTACGATGGACTCCTAACGACCATTTGTGTTTCGTCGTTATTTAGTTGTAATTAATGATTTACGACCAAATAACTACCAAATGTGCAGTCGTTATGTCTATGTTTTCTTATAGTGATATATTCAACCACACACAAACATTTTTTTCCCACAAACTATTAGTTCACAATTTTTAAATATATATCTATTTATATATATATATATACATCTTTATTATTTTTGATTTTAAGTTAAAATTGTGTGGTACATCACTTCATTTTATGTAGATTTTATATTTTAATAAGTGTCAAACTGTGCTTCTAAGTAAAAGAGACTTTCACAACCCCACAATATTACCTCTATTTTGAATTTGATTGATAATATTCTTTTTTAATTGTGGAAAACAATAATTTTTTGAGTGCTTCAATTATTCTTCATAATGGTTAGGTACTTCGAATTATTAAGAAATTCAATAAAGTAAAAGAAAGAAAGAGAAAAATGAGAAAGCGGTATTGCAAAACAAATAAAGAAGAAGCCAATAGATTCTTCTCTTCACTTTTCTTTTCTTAAAGCTTTGCTGCTTTCCTAACCTTTTTCTCTCTAAACCAGAAATAAACCTGTCCTTCTACTCCTATAAAAGTGAACTCCATTTCCTCTCGAAACTCCTCCACACCAAACCTCTCTCTATCTCCCTCTCTTCTTATTTCAAAGACAAATAAATTATAAAATAAACAAGAAAATGGAGAGTTCGACAAGAAAGCCTTATTTCATAGAAGAAGAAGACGATGGATTGGTTTCTCTAGCTGAGATGGAAGCTGGAGTTGCGACTCCTTTTTCTTGTTACAAAAACATCAACCAGTACCATCCTCAGAGTTATTATTATAATTACCATCAGTACTCTGTTTCATCACCCAGATCTGTTGTTGCCTCTGGAAAATTCCATGATTTTAGATTCGATAACAGCTATTTAGGACAACAATCAGCTCCTCATTTCTTGGACTCTTGTTTCCTCTGCAAGAAGCGTCTTGGTAATAACAAAGACATCTTCATGTACAGGTACAAATCTTTCTTTCTTTTAAATCTTTATATTAGTATACTTTAGCTTAGGTTGTGATCTTTTTGTCAACAACAGAAGAAACCCTAATTCTGATTTTTGATGTTCGGTAATAACAGAGGAGACACACCGTTCTGTAGTGAGGAGTGTAGAGAAGAACAAATAAATAGAGACGAAGCTAAAGAGAAGAAAAATAATCTGTCTTCATCAGTGAAAGCCATGAGAAGAAACGAAAAGAGAAGCTCTTCTTCTTCTCCAACTAGATCTCGTGACTATGCTTTCCACACTGGAACTGTTGCTGCTGCTTAGTTTCAATATCTATTTAGTTAATATTCCAAGGCAAAACAAAAACCAAGATAATCCATTAAAACCAGTTGCTGTAAAAGTTGGTTAATGGTTTGAATTTTTATCTCTTTTTCAAGGGTTTGTCCTTTTTCGTTATTAGTATTAGATTTTATTTTACATAAAGAAAAAAAATCATGCAATTTTGGGAGCACAAGAAAACTGTGGCCAAACGTTTGCCTATGTGAATTTGGTAAATCTTTTTCTCTGTTAGTATGTGAAGAAAACAAAAATATATGTAAATATGAACATCATCATCTTCCTGGCTGTTCTTTTATTTATAAATGATGGGATTGTAATGAAATAAACAAGATTTATATTTATAAATACATATGCGATAATAACTTATATATTGTTTAATATTCGTTATTCAATTGACATGTGATACAGTTATCAATCGAAATAAAATTTGATGTAGTGGAATCAAATCTGATTAGGAGTAGGTTTGATGTCATAACTCGAAAGAATAATATTAATGATGTATTATTAGACAGTTTGTTTCTGCCCATGTTCTGTGAGATCATTTGTGCAGTACCTTTTTGTTTTGTTTTCATTTTATTGAAATTGAAGTACAATTAGTTATAAGAAGCAGTAGTACAATTTCTTTTTCAGAAAGAAAAATTTAAGGTTAATAAGCTTTTCATTTCCTGCCTTACAGAGTCACAAACGTAGTCTTCTATTAACCACAAATTCTTTTTCACAATCATCCGTTGTATTCTCTTCTTGCAGTCTTAAAATGTCTTATGTCGTCTCACATCAGATCACAATCACATTCACATGATGTTAGGTTATTCAGATGTGAAGGGGGTTGTCTTGTATCACGGGTCTGTTACTTGGAACACCTCTCTTATCAGATGTGAAGGAAACGCAGCTGTTGATTTGTGTTAATGGGCTTATAACATTACTACTTGGGCCTTTTCTCACACTTCATATTAATGCGCATTAACAAATATTATCTTGTTTTAAAAATTAAGGCAGAGAAAACCATAATTATTCTCATAAGTTCAAAAGTCAAAACCCCTTTTATCAACTCGCCAACAGAACTCATATTTTCGGATTCCTCGATTATTTTCCTAAGACTGTAACATTTTGACTGTTCACGGTTAGGGATGGTAATCAAAGACCTGGACCGCGAGCCTATCCCGTAAAAGCTTGCTGCAGAGTGGGATTAGGTCTTCATTTGATAAGCCCGCAAAATTGTGGGCCTCGCTGGACAGGCTCAAAATGGGACGGGCCGAATGCGGGACGGGCTCAAAACGGGACGGTCCGAAAGCGGGACAGGTTAACCCGCAGGATTTTGAAGACCAGCAACTATAAGTCCCCATTTCTGTTTGGTTTTGTTTTCAGTACTATAAATTGTCTTATTACTATGTGGAATTTTCTTGTTTTAGTTGATGAGTTTTGTTTTCAGTATTGCCAAGTGGTGTTTTAAAAAAAAAATTAAATTTTGTTACAATGCTGTTAAAGAGTTACTGCTTGTGAAGAGCTACTGTTTGTTCTTTAAACAGCTCGAAATGAGAGTTTGGGTTACTGCAGAATCTTGTCTTTACACTCTAAGTTCAACAGCTTAGTTGAAAGAGAAGAAAAAACCATTAGTATTAAGTTATTGTTGCTATAAAGAGACGTTGCTTTACAAAGAATCAAACAAGGAATACAGTGAAACCTCTATAAATTAATAATGTTGGGACTACACCAAAACGAAAATTTTTATTAATTTATAGATATTATTAATTTATCGAGATATTAATTGAACCAAAAATTCAATTTGGGACTATAAAATTATATTAATTTATAGAGATATTAGTTTATCGATTATTAATTTAAAGAGGTTATACTAGAGTTAAATTTTACTGTCCAAATGGCTCTCACTTACTTCAAGACCATTAAACCAGCGAGTGATCACATTGGATGTTGTTACGATCGATGTTGTTCAGCTCTCTTCAACTTCTTTACTCAACTCTTCTACTTTAACATTCATGAAGGAAGCTGAAGGAGACGTCCCGCAGGACGGCCCGCGAAGGCTTATACATTATGCGGTACGTGATTGGGTAGCCATTCGGAAGACCGCAGCCCGCGCGGGACAGGCCCGCCGTGACCCGCTCGACGATGACCCCGCTGCGGTACGGGACGGGAAAGCCCAATTTCCATCTCTATTCACGGTTAATGGGCAACCCACACCCGCTCACTCGACCGATAGATTCGATCCCGTTCTAAAGGTCGGTCCGTTAATTTTTCAATCTAGAATCATGTTTACTGACCATGCAATCACCACATGACTTTTTACCATGCTTTGGCCTCATTTACACGGTATCGCAAATTACTTCCCAATAGGGAACCCATCATTTGACTACTCCAGTTCAAACACGCTTAACTCTAGAGTTCTCTTTAGATGTGCTCTCGAAAAGGTAAGTGCACTTTGGTGACATAAATAGCCAAATCAATCCTCTGAAGCCTTTCTATCTATCACAACTTACAATGTTACAATTCACCCTCTCTCAAAGAATGCAACGTCCTCGTTGCGCTCCACGACAGGTCTCAAGACGCCTCTCTGATCAGAACTGAGATGGCTAACCAACTCTGATACCACTTGTAACGTCCCGACCGCCCACGGCTAATTGACCATCCCCGCCCGCTCACTCGGCCCGTGGATCTCATCCCGTTCCAACGTCCAGTCCGTTAATTTTCCAAGGCTGTAGAGTCATATTTACTGACATTGCTTTGGCCTCACATACACGGTATCACAAATAACTCCCGATAAGTCATTCATTCTTTAACTACTCCAGCTCAAGCACGCTTAACTCTAGAGATCTCTCTGGATGTGCTCCCGAAAATATAAATGCACTTTGGTGACATAGATAGCCAAATCAACCCTCTTAAGCCTTTCTATATATCACAACTCGGAATGTTACAAAAACTTTCAACGACAAAAGTCATGTTGGGTCTCTCTTTATCGTTCTTCTTCATATAATGATCAACCAATTTAACCACTCTCATGACGATAACAACTGAATATTTTCTTCGTAACTTCGAGTCGATGATCATTCTAAAGCTTTTGCTGTTAATAGGATATAGTGTGACCCATTCTGCAAGATTTTTTTAGCCAAAAGTTTCATTCGTTTTATTGTGCAACGACCAGTGATGATCTCGTACAAAACAACAAAGCCATCGCTATCCGTCTGAGATGGCCGGTTTCTATGTATGCTGGAGGCTGGAGCTGCATAGCCTTTATTCCGACTCTCTTTTTGAAGATACAACAATATTTTTTGATTTAAGTTGTTACTTGTGGAAGAAGCAATTGTTAATAATATATCAAGTTTGTAAACGAGATATGAGAAATGTTACTGCAGTTGTAACGTGAGTTTTGTCTCCCTTAAGACCATCTCTAACAAAACCAAAGGCCGATAATTTCGGATTAAAGTCATCATCCAAAAACACATTTAATGATTTGAAGTTTCTGTGTATTCTTTGTTTAAACAAGATTTTTTGTTGATCTAAAAATCACATAAATATCATATGGAAATAATATTATATGCAAATACATTCCAGCATCGCCAGAGACAGAAAACAGACACGTGGCAACACATGACTGGTCTGAACCACTTCTGTGGACCAGAGTACCTCTGTATAATTCAAAAAAAAAAATCATATGCAAATAAAGCGAATCCTTGAGCTGCACCGATCATGATCTTCTTTTTTCCAAGCCTAACGTTGGGGTACTAGGAGTGAAGAGATGATCCTCTAAGCCATTGCTTGTAGTGACGCTTTCATTACAAACAAAATGATAAATATAATATTCGAAGATCAACCCATTTTCTTGGACGACGCTCGAATCTTTCAACAAATTTGATCGTAAAAGCCATAACTGAAGTTGTACAGTATATATATGTATCTGTTGACTTCGTTGATTGAGTTTATTGAAGGCCACGGTAAGTGGTGAATGAGACTCCTCCGGTGGAAGTGCTACTGGTGGCTTTACACATAAGTAATCATGAGCTCGCAGGAACACACTTACACACCTATTCAAACATTGAAGAAAGCCTTCTTGGTCAACGGCCAGAGAAAGTGATAGCTCCTTATAAAGGCCTCAACGTGGCCCGTGGATTATTTTGGCCCAATGTCCTTTTTGGAACAAATGTTGGTCGAATGGAACTGAGATCAAAAGACGCAAACAAACATGAATGTCTCACTAAAATCTGAAATTGATAGGTTTTGATACAAAGCAAAAACTGAATGTAAACTGAGGTAAAACCAAAGAGAAGAAAAAAGGGTAATGTATTACAATTGTTAATGTGGGATTTTACTTGCAGCTAATGTAGTAGTCTAAACCTAGTAAGGACCACACAAAAACAATACAGAGACAGACTAGTTTCCAGCTTCCTGATACAAATATGCTTTTCCTTTGTTGTTTACACAAGTCTCTCCTGCTTTCTCAAAACGCATGATGCTCTTTGTCCCTGCTCCATCACGGCTTGTGTAACTTAAACCCAAACACTCTTGGCACATAGCTTTGTGATGCCTTTTGCGGTTTCAGATGTCCGTAAGTCATCAGGAACAGATGTGGAAACGTTGTCCCAAAGTATGCTCCATCTATGTCTGTTTTTGTTTTTAAGTTAAAAAACAACATACACAAAGATTGCAGCAAAAATATATATATGAATTTATCTAATGAGTATCAAAGCCAAACCAGACTACTCTTTATAAAGCAAGTTAAGTAAAAAAAAGGATACTTCCTTGGTATTTTGATCGTGGATAATAGACGTCTTCACATTTGGGGCAATATATCTTTACAGTGCTTGCTCGAGGGATATCAGATTGCCCAACCGGTAAACAAGGCTGCCCACAACAATATACTCTTGGGCATCTTCCAAAGTCATAATTTTTGTATTTGTCCAACTGTCAAAATCATTGGCAATAGGTAAAGGACCAAAACATTTAGGGTTATATTATAAGATGATCATTTCAAGTATGAAGCTTGAGTAAACAAAAAAAAAAAGAAAGAAGAGTGTTTGTTTACCATAGAAGCAAGGCCTTTGGTGGTCAAAATGTAACGAGCATGAATCATTCCATACAACATCTCTGCAGCTGACTCGATCAACTCATTCTGTTCCTCTGTAAACATCTCACCTATTACCCATCAATAATCCAACTCAAACACTGAAAAACCAACGCCATGAAAACAACATAACAAAATCATTCAGACTTACCATGAGAAGAGTCAACATCCAAAATCAAATCAAGGGCATAGTCGTAATAAGGAACTTGATGGCTGAGACCACACAAGTTAAAGTCATCCTGGATGTAATCATCATCAACCTCGCAGAAGAACTCGTTCCCACGGAGGTTGCAAAACCATGATATCCATGACGTGTCCTCCCCTTCAGACCCACTCACCTCTGATTCCTCGCTGTCTGTCTCTGATATATCCACAGCTAATAAAAACACACATAAATCAGGAACAACAAAAGCGGCCTTTTCAGATTAACAAACAATCCCAAATTGAGAAACCCTAGGTACGAATTGAACAAATTCATAATAACGAATCTCACCGTCGGAGATGGTGGTCTTGGAGAGAGACTCAGAACGTGAATCTCTCTGGTCGTGCAACTGCTTCCCTATCATGACGGAGTTCGATGCTGCCTTGCCCTTTCCATTGGCTCGATTATTATCGTGAACCTCGTTTATGCGTTTCCGATCCACCACCTCCGACTTCGATCCAACCGCTCCTCTCTCTCTGTACATGATTTTATACAACTTCCGGGACCGTCACCGGAGATCCACGAAAAAGGGATACGAGCTTCACGATCTCTAGGGTTTCGAAACGGAGCTTCTCGTCTCGCGTATATCTGACAACTAGTCTCTTGGTGGAACATACACAGATAAGAAACAAAAATAAGAATAAAAGAAATAAACAAGGGCAAAACGGGTAAGTAATTAATGAAATTATGTTCTCCGGTGGAGCGGGGCGGTAATTCGTCGTTAGCCACCGATAGAGAGAAAGAGAGAGGAGAGACACGTGATGCTCACGAGGTACGACTAATAAGGCTTGGACCGACTTAAACAGGCCCGGCCCAAGTTATATTCATTATTCGTTTTGCAAGAACAACTTTAAACCAAAATTAAAATAAAATCTTCACTGTTTAAGTTACAAAGAGAAATACAAAAATCAAAACTTTCATTCATAAGAATTTTGATCTTCAACGCTATAAAGACTCAACTAAGAGAGTTTTACTGAGGTGGGGGTGGTGATGAAGGATGTTGAAGAAGGTGAACATGGTTAGTGATGGCGTCAGGACATGATTGAGCTTGCAGAAGCTCTAGCCTCATGAATGGATGTACGAACTGTAGTGTGTAATCTTCATCTGCAAAAGGAAAAGCCAAAAATATTGGTCTTCCATCACTTATAGGCACATATAAGAGATTATCGGAGGAGCTTACTCTCTTTCACAGTGCCGTATAGCCAGCAAAGAACCTCATCAGCAAATGCCAAGCACACTGCTCCCTAGCTCCCCCAAAAACTCAATTGTGTTTAGATTAACCAGATCATAATTTAACTATGTATATAAAATCAGAATTTAGTTATATAACACTGACATTCCAATAGTTCTTCAATCTGGCTCTGTGTGCGATATCTTTGGTTCTCAGTCTTTCTGTTCGTACTAGTCTCCCTCCATCATCTCTACACCCAAGTTTAAAAGAAAAAAGAAAAAAAGGAAATGAAAATGTTTACTTTGAAGAATCTCAAAAAAGGAGATAACTTATACCTATATCCAACGAGAATGTATGGGACTCCTGCTACAAATGATTGTATCTGAAGCAATACACCAGTTTTCTCATAGTTACTACTAAGAATCCACAAGAAAGGAGAAAACAAAGAATATATGCATGCAATTCGTGAGACACCAATGCTTAGTACCTACCCAGAACTTAAGAAGTTTCTCTCTCTCATATCTCTCTACGGTACGATCATCCAACTACACAGAGAGTAAACAGTATGGAAAGTTACAGGCAATGAAAAGAAGCTGAAAATAACAAAGGAGCTTTAAAGGGAAAAAACACTTAGAATGAAGAGGCATCCATACCTCGCGAGTAGTTTTCAACTCTATATAAATCCTCCTTCCTTCATCAGTTTCATCGCAGCAATCCATTTCAGCACCCATCAGAACACGGTGAGCTCCGAGTTTAGTCTTGACAACTGAACAGAACTCAACATTTGCATCCACATGATGTATTTCTTCCCCATATGCTCTTCCTGGATCTTCCGTTGCAAGGCTTTCGAAACAATAACCCCAGTAACATCTGAATTGTAATATAGATAGCATCGTTTAGATTATAGTAGCAAATACACTCTTCTTCTGCCCAAAATTTATGAACCACTGCTTACTATTAAACCTTGAAGATTGATTACCTGCGGCGATCTAAGTCACTCTGTGGCCTTTCAGGCAGTTTATGCACATCTAGATATATGGTTCCATTCCTCTTATGCACACCCATTTCCCATGGCTCATGCCGATTGTAAGCAGCAGCAAGTATCTGAGAGAGAGAGAGAGATAAAACAAAGCAAAGCCAGTGTGAGTTATCAAAGAGTTCAATGCATACTCATTTCTTGTTCAGTACAATAATACCAAAGAACAAAGTAAAATAAAGGTTGAGGTCCTTGAGGATCTTATGTACCTTGTTCAGATTATTACGGAATGTCTGTTCAAAAATAAGCACAAGAAAGACAACCTTGATGAGAAATCTCTTCAAGGTAATGAATTTGACAGTTAAATGGACTGATACACAAGACTTCATACCACAAAATGAATGTTCTCCAGCGAAATGTTTTTTGCTCTAATGCTGCCAAGTAGGTCACCAAAGCCCTCAGAGCCCAGATCTGGCTCAACAGGGAAAACAATCAGCTTAATACCTGAAACTTCGACATCTTGCACATGATCTAAGGGTAATATAATTGTACCAAACTAATCCATTACCTATTTTCTCAATAAAAGTATCATAACCCTGATTTAAATCCGCTCCAATGTCTTCAGAAACATGACGCTTGAAAAGCCTCTGGAAAACAAGAACAAAGTGGACATAAATAAGCTGCAGATGATTTAAGCATTTACATATATACTCCCATCAACTAGATAGTTAAATAGAAAAAGAATACCAATAAGCACTCACCAATCCTCGCTCATCATAGCACACTTCTCCACCTTCTACACGACTGTAGCTAGTAAGCTCACATGGCTGCCAATATCAAACATAATGAAACATGTTAGCCAAATGGACTCTGCCTTTAATAATCTAAAAAAGTGTTCCTTCATAAACGTTACCTCCTGAAAGACGGTAGATTTCCTAGACAAAGTTTCTTTACTCTTGGAAAGTTTAAGCTCAGAAACAAAACGCTCATCACGCTGATAATTCTGGTATCTGCCACCACCACGTCCTCCAGGGAAAGGACCAGGACGAGGAAGAAGCCCGGGTCCTCCTCTCCCATTAGGCCAACGCCCACCACGTCCCATTCCTCTTCTCCCACCATGGTTGTCATTGCTCCATCCCGCAGGCGGCAAAACTGTCATAATAAACAACTCCAAGACTCAGAACTATTTACAACTATTTAATCTACTCTTTCAAAAAGAAAAAGATTGGAACTTGCCAGGAATAGAGTAAGTGCTTAAAGCAGGTGTCTTTGTGTACTCTTCATTATCAGACCCAAAAAGATCCTTCTCCTCTTCTTCTTCTTCATCTTCTTCTTCGTTGTTGTTGTAAGCAGCGTAAACTCTACCTTCTCCATTATCATTGCTCCTATAGCTATCTACTCCATCATCTCCTCCCTCCTCTTTCTCGCCGCTGCTTCGGCTACCGCTCGAGCTGCTGGAATCAGCACCACCACGATCTCCGTCTCCGCCTTTGGAGGAAGAAGCCCCCGAAGACGAAGCTGAACCGGACGAGGAGGAGGAAGAACCGGAAGAGTTGGAGGATTTCGAACGTGAGGATTTCGAATGCGAAGATCGAGAGTCGTTGTCGGAATCGTCTCCGAACAAATCATCAATTGGGTTTATCTTCGGAGGTAAATCCATGACGAAAAAGGTTTTGGCTTTGCGTTAGGGTTTCTCTCTATTGGCTCCTTCCCGTTGCAGAGCTTCCGATTGGAAAGTACGACCCCGTGAGTTTCACGAGTTAACTCGGTTTTGGTGACTCTATTGAGCTTTGGGCTTTCAATGTAACATGTGGAAACGAATCTGGTCCATTTAGCTACTACTATTTATTTAACACAGGCCAAAAAAATATCATGTACAAAACCTTGCAACTTGTGGAAGCACTAGTGGTCTAGTGGTCAATGATTTAAAAGTTTCTACATTAGATTTGGGGTTAGAACATTAGACTATGCAATTCCAAAGTTTCTATCCCAGAAAAAGTGAATTATACAGAAAATGGAAGAGAAGGTTTACAAGAGATTTCAGCATGATGCAAGAAGTACTGTCAGGAATAGATCTCAAAGGACAACTCAGTCTGATGCAATCAGATGTGAATCCGTATAAGGCTTACAAGAGAGTTCAGCATAACGCAAGAAGTACTGTCATGAATGGATCTCAAAGGACAGCTCAGAGTGATGCAGTCAGACGTGAATCCGTATAAGGCATGTAAAATTATCGGCTGTCATATCGTTTATATAATGTTTCTCATAATTTGTAATATCATAATTAACCAAAAAAAAATAAAACCTTCGAACTTACGCTAACTTCAGAAATATTTGCATGCAAGTCCTTGAACTATTCATCAAATAAGCTTAGGCAATTTTCTTGTTTGGAAACACGTTAGACGTTAGTTGAACGGCTATGTTAGGTTTAATGCCGAATTGACTAATCGGGAATTAAGCAGAGATTACACATAGAAGATTTTCTTAATATTTATTTATATATGGTAATATATAATGAATATATGAAAAGCTACAAACCAGATTTCATAGCTTGATGGTTAGTTCCTTATGTACAGTTTTGTAGGTCACATCTTCTACTAGAAAATTTATTAGTTTTATTCGATTTTTGCAATTTTCATTGAATGAAAGAAAATAACATTTTTACCCTCGTCTTCAACTTCAACTTTGCGATTTCCAAATCTGAAAAGTCGCGTTTTACATTTTTCTTCAACGATTTCACAGATTTTGTTAACTGATTCTTATTAATTTTGTCTAAATATAGTAGATTTAATGCATAATTCATGGTTTAATAGTTAAGATTTGATTTATTCACCTTTTTTTTATCCACCGCCTAGACTAACCGACTATGACCTCCTCGCTACGGTACTCTTCCGATTACCGTTTAACTGGCCGAGAACACGGCCAAGCGAGCGTCTTTTCACACAGGGGGGAAATTTATATAAAATTAAAAATTTGCATTACACTTAAGACATCCGTGTATCCAATCACATTTAGTGTGGTGTGGGAACCAAAATTTACACCGTCGATTTCAAAAATAAGGAAACTTAGAAAAACTCTAATTTTCCAGAGGACCCGGATCTTTGCGAGAGCCAACAACAAGTAACCAAATAAATACGAAAATATGAAAAACATGATAAAATGAATTCATAAAGAAAGTTGATCTTATTTCGAATTCGCGTAAGAGCGTTGCAATCTTTACAAGAGATTACAAAAGCTTTGGCCGCAGAGGCCATCAGCGAGTTATCAACATAAAACCCTAAACCTAGTCGAGTCGCAGCTCGATAACAAAAGACGAAAAAAGATAAGAAAAAGAGAGTTTGACTAATTTCAGATTGAACCTTATGAAAGACTGTCTACGTACCCCTTTCGAGGATCAAGTCGAACGTAGTTCAATTGGTAGAGCTGGAAAAGAGATTGAAATGCCTAGGCAAGTTCTTCTAGTGATTGAGTGCCAGTCATATGAACCGAACTTGCCGAGAAATAAGCCTAAGTTTCTAAGTGCAGAGAGTTCTGAGTCTAAAAGAGTTGTGAAAAATTGTCCCCTTCTTATGTCCTTGACCTTCTACTTATAAACACCCTCCTTAAGCAGTTTATTCCTTCCTTTTCGCCCAGATTCGAGTTTATCGGGAATCTTCCATTTATCTCGATCTTTCCATTTTTCCTGCGGAAATCTTCTATTTATCTTCAAACTTGACATTTACCTTCAAATTTGACATTTATCTTCTTTCTGCGAGTAAATCGTCAAACCATCTTTGTATCTTTGGGCTGGAATTCGTTTAAAGTCGTGAGTGGGCTTTTATCGTGTTTTAGGACTTTCCGAGCTGTTTTGCGATAAAAATCGTTCTAGGATTTTAGACAAGATCGTTTCCTGATACGATGCCGTTTTCATAAGATTTCTCGAGTTAATCGTATAGTTTGACAATGTACGATGTTCCGTCGAATCGTTTCCGTTTTATACGGTCTTCCCAAATTCTTACGAGAAAAGAAGATTTTTACGATTTTTATCGTAAAACTCGAATGGTAAGACAGATCAGGATGAAACGAGAGATGTTTCGACCATGGTTCAGAACACGATCAACCCGAAGGACGTATGCCTTGCGTTAAGGATGCGGGGGGAGCAAGGCTCAGGATGGTCAGCTCGACGTATGGCGAGCCGAACCGGGTTGGTTCAGCTCGCCGTACGGCAAGCTGGTCCGGGACAGACCAGTTCGCCGTACGGTGAGCTTAACCGGCTGGGTCGGCTCGTCGTACATTGAACTGGTTCAGTCGAACCTGCTCGTGATTTACGGCGGATGCGGTTTTTGAGGTTTTTTGCTAACTTAGGCAACCGTGTAATCGGAGGTTGTTTTGTTCGTTTTTCCGAGATGACAATTTCTAAGTTTTCCGCGGATTTCCTTTGTTCGGAAAGTCCTTAGAATTTTATAAAACAACTTCTCATGTTTTAGAAAAACTTATTTTTATTTTTGCGGAGACTTTTAGCCATTGATTCCGTCTTGACCGATTTTGACACTAACAGTTAGCCCCTTAGCTCGCTAGAACCTTGAACCTCTAGCGTGAGGTTCTTGCGAGTGGTTAGCCAGTTTTAGGTAAGTTAGGCGGAATTAATGGTCGGAAATGTCCGTTGAAAGTGATATTTCCACTCTCCTGGGAGCGGAAAGCGTTTAAGATTAGTGCTGCACCTTGTGAAGGCTGCCTATGTACCCTATTGAAGGGATCAAGCCTTTTGTAGTTCGTCGTGGAGTTAAGGATCGTATGACCTGTTTCCCAGTGAGACCTTTATAGTCTAGTTATTTGTATTGGACCTTTGTCGGTCTTGAGACTAGCTTAGTATGCTGTTTGCTTTGGCCGAGTGTGGCCGTTATAGTTTTCGGACTTGCCGTGTGTGGCTCTGAGTCCCTGCCCCTTTGCGGCTTTATTGTAAATCAGTTTGCGTTTTTAAGAGCGTGTTTTTATTCGTACGAATGTAGAGGGAAGAATATGAGTTGTCATCTCATAGTCTAACTCTTTTTGTAGATCGCCCTATTTGTTTGCCCGTTCGGGAACTTTTCAAAATTCGGTGTGCGTTTAGATTTGAACGAAGATACATGCCTTTAGGATCTCAAATCATGCATTGAGACGTTAGAGACCAATGTGCTAGGTTTAGGACAATACCTAGGTTTACTTCCGGATTGAGGCTATGCGATGACTAGTCGGCTTTCGTCTTGCCTGTTGCGATTTTAACCTGATTCCATACCGATTTAGAGTCCGCGATAGGTTCTCAGCTTATACGACTCGTCTGGTTGGAATCAAGCATCTCACCGGGGACAATTTTTAGCCTTCCGGAAATGCTGACCAAAAGTTTGGATTTCTTTTATAGCGCTATTACCTTTGTGTCGGGTGTTTAGGACTGTTGTGAGTTTGTTGTGATCAGCAACAAACTTGGTGGTAGATGCTACTGTTGTTTGGGCCTTCGCGAAGGATACATATCTTAAGAAGTTTTGTATGTTTTATAGATGTGGATGGACTGTTGGGTCTTCCAAGAAAGTGATTTTATCGAGGATGGTATTTGTGTAAAAAAAAAACTATTCTTCGGGCGTCTGCGACGTCTCGTAGGGCCGAAGATTGGTTTTTATTTTATATGTTGCATTTCGTGTTAGAAACGTTTTCGGGCTCGAAGATGTTGCGCGGTGTTGCGAGGGTTTTGTCTGAAGCCTGCTTTGGAAATAGAGTGAATCGAGAGAATGTAAAACTTAGTTGGTTTTTTGATAAGTTTACATCGTCCGTTGAATGTTTTGGCTTTGCGTGAAGGTTGTATTCAGTCGCATAGCCAAGTATGTCTATGGTCGTAAAAATCGTTTTTCCATTTTTAGGTTTGATTTATACGATGAAAGTTTTGTATAATCTTTCATTTGTTTGTATGGAAGTCGTTTTCTTTTTTTTTTCCGAGGGAGACGAAGCTTAAGAAGCTCGGTGCCGAGCCCATGCGAAGTCAGTTGCGGGATGGTTTCATTCCGGATGTAATCGAGAGGAATGAGATCAGATTCTCGTGAACCGCATGGCTAAAGAATGAGATCATGATGCGAGGAAACAAAGTTCTGATTGGTCGTCCAGTGTCGGATCGTATAACTTGGTTTTTCCTATAAGGAAAGTATTTTTCGCAAAACTTGTTACGTTTATTTTAGAAAGTTGCTTCGTTATGACATGATCCTGAATATCGAAGGAATTTTCGCATAAGTAACGGGCGATGATTATCACCCGGGTGATGATTTTAGTAAATCGACAAGACACGTGGAGATAACAATGTTTCCACAGATTTTCGAGAAGATTTTTCCGCTTAGTCGGTGATAGTTTCTTGGAATCATTCATGGAGTTTTACCAAAGGTTATTTCATCGAGATCCAGTCGCGAAACCTTTTAGCGGGTTTCTTGAACGGAACGAATCACTTGACCAGCGATAGGATCAGTGTTCTCTATTGCTGCTACTTGTGTTCTCGATTTTTCTTTTGCCGCAAATATTCTTGATATTAGTCCGTGACTCACTTGGTTTGACGGAAAATGAGAGCAATTCTTTCATGCCTAAAGATTTCTCGTATATTTTTTTTTCTTCTTAGAGAAAACTTTTTTTATCAAGTTGGAAAAGATCTTTAGGACTTCGGAAAATCATCGAGTTTCACTCTGAAGTTTGGCAGAGATTTTCTAACCGCATGATTGCGACGAGAGATGCTGTATAGTCCTCGAGATTATTTCCCAGGCGATTTGGATCACTCTTTAGCATTTAGACGGATCTTAGATTGTCGTTTTATTTTGGGATGATTTTGACAAGGCATCGCATTGTCCGAATATTTCGGATTGGTCGATTAAAGACCATGGTGGATTGATGATGACTTGGAGTATGTCTGATTTACGAAAATTTCTAGGAACGAGTCGGTTTTAAGACGACGTCAGTGTCTCTAGTTCCTTCTTTCTTTAGGAAATGAGATGAGTACGCTTGAATGCGTGGCAATCATTTCTTGGTTGAATGAGAGATTGGATCGGTTTACAAGTTATGCCTGAACAATTAGAGAATAGTAGGTCGAGAGAGACAAAAAATGCTTACGACTTAGCATGCTAGACTATCCCTCTAAATTCTAAGTTCTCTAGTTTTTACGGCAGTTTATAAGACGTTTTCATTCCTTGTATATGAGAAATTAGAAGTCTAATAAAATTTTCAAATCGGACATACCTTAGTTTCATCGATGATTTGGGACTGCCTATTCTTCGTTCTTTGTCTTTTTACTTATTTTCGTATGAATCGGTCTTCGACGAAATACCAACATGAATATCGGAGTGGGGAAGGGATTTCAACATTGGAATTTATGTTCTTGTTTCTTCGTACTGCCGGTTTTACATAACTGACTAGGTGTTCTTCGTATATTGTTGAAAAATCCATCACAAGTTTATGATTAGATGTTTTCGACTTAACGTGGCAGAATTTTGTAAAATAGGATTGCCTTTATAGAGTTCAAATCTCTCGTATAGTTTTTTAGGCAACTTTTGGTGTTAAGTTGACCGTTGCCGTTTTAGACGATTGATTCGAACTTATACAAAAATAAGTCTGCGATTTTGATTGTAAAATCTCAATGGAAACTCCGATTGAGACGAAACGAAAATCAGCACGATCGAGACTCGAGAGAGAAACTCGAGGAGTGGTTCATCTCGCCATAGGGAGAGCTGGATGAGCCCTCTCAGCTCGCCACACGGTGATCTGGTGCGGATAGTCTCGAATCGTCGAGTCGACTTGTTTTCGTCGTAAAATCTCAACAGAACGTCCGACTGAGATGAAACGAAAAGCTGTATAATCGAGACTGGAGAGAGAAGCTCGAGGAGTGTTTCATCTCGCCATAGATAGAGCTGGATGAGCCCTCTCAGCTCGCCATACGGCGAGCTGGTGCGGACAGTCTCAGTTCGTCGAGTTGTCTTGTTTTCGTCGTAAAATCTCAATGGAAAGTCTGATTGAGACGAAACGAAAAGCTGTACGATCGAGAATGGAGAGTGAAGCTCGAGGAGTGTTTCATCTCGCCATAGGGCGAGCTGTATGAGCTCTTTCAGCTCGCCATACGGGGAGCTGGTGCGGACAGTCTCGATTTCTCGAGTTGTCTTGTTTTCGTCGTAAAATCTCAACGGAAAGTCCGGTTGAGACGAAACAAAAAAAACTGTGTGATCGAGACTGGAGAGAGAAGCTCGAGGAGTGTTTCAGCTTGCCATGGGGAAGGATGGATGAGCCTTCTCAGCTCGCCATACGGGGAGCTGGTGCGGACAGTCTCGATTCGTAGAGTTGTTTGGTTTTCGTCGTAAAATCTCAACGGAAAGTTCTATTGAGACGAAACGAAAAGCTGTACGATCGAGACTGGAGAGAGAAGCTCGAGGAGTGTTTCATCTCGCCATAGGGTGAGCTGGATGAGCCCTCTAAGCTCGAGGAGTGTTTCAGCTCGCCATAGGGTGAACGTAGATCAAGTCGAACGTAGTTCAATTGGTAGATCTGGATCAAGTCGAACGTAGTTCAAGTCGAACGTAGTGATTGAGTGCCAGTCATAGAAGCCGAACTTGTCGAGAAATAAGCCTAAGTTTCTAAGTGCAGAGAGTTATGAGTCTAAAAGAATTGTGAAAATCGTCCCCTTCTTATGTCCTTTACCATCTGCTTATATACTATAGGCGGTTTAGTCCTTCCTTTTCGCCAAGATTCGAGTTTATCTCGAATTAATCTCGATCTTTCCATTTTTCCTGCGGAAATCTTCTATTTATCTTCAAACTTGACATTTATCTTCTTTCTGCGAGTAAATCATCAAACCGTCTTTGTATCTTTGGGCTGGACTTTGTTTAAAGTCGCGAGTGGGATTTTATCGCGTTTTAGGACTTTCCGAGCCTTTTTGAGTTAAAAACCGTTTTATGATTTTAGACGAGATCGTTTCCTGATACGATGCCGTTTTCAGAAGATTTCTCGAGATAATCGTATAGTTTGACAATGTACGATGTTCCGTCTAATTGGTGCCGTTTTATACGATCTTCCCGAATTCTTACGAGAAAAGAAGATTTTACTATTTCTATCGTAAAACTCGAATGGTAAGAGGGATCAAGATGAAACGAGAGAGGTTTCGACCATGAGGTTCAGAAGACGATCGAATCGAAGGACGTGTTCCTTGCGTTGAGGATGCGGGGGGAGCAAGGCTCAGGATGGTCAGCTCGACGTACGCTGGTTGGTTCAGCTCGCCGTACGGCGAGCTGGTCCGGGACAAACCAGTTTGCCGTACGGCGAGCTGAACCGGCTGGTTCGGCTCGTCGTACGTTGAACTGGTTCGGTCGAACCTGTTCGCGATTTACGCCGGATGCGGTTTTTGCGGTTTTTTGCTTAACTTGGGCAATCGTGTAATCGAAGATTGTTTTGTTCGTTTTTCCGAGATGACAATTTCCAAGTTTTCCGCAGATTTGTTTTTTCCGGAAAGTCCTTAGAATTTTTTAAAACAACTTCTCGTGTTTTGTAAAACGTATTTTTATTTTTGCGGAGACTTTTAACCATTGATTATGTCGTGACCGATTTTGACACCAACATGTGGGTTTAATCGAGTTTCTTCTTTTAGCATGATTTTTTAGAGTTTGTTTTTATTCGAATTGTGTTCGGTTTTATATAAAAACGCATTGAACCTTTTTTAATCAAGATTCAGTTATAATTCAAGTTTCGGTTATCCATATACTAGTTTGTGACTCGAAAATATGCACTTTAATTCACAAATATGTTAAGTTCAAATATTAGCACTAACAAACTAACACTACAAGAAAAAGTAAGAGTAATGATTGCACATTACGACTACATATGTGTAGTCGTAATTTTACGTCTATGTAACGGCTACATAACAACGCAAATAAGAGTCGTCGTAAATTGGACGTAAAATTCCTACAAAAGGGTTTCGTCATAAAAAATTCAGAAAGAAACGACTTTTCGTTACGAAGAAATCTCGTAGTCGACGTAAAGCAGTTGTTACTTTACGACTTATTTACGACGAATACTTTTGCATATAGCTGATGACTAAATTACGGATACTTAGTAGTTGATTCGTAGTAAATTGTTTTTGGTAATAAATTCGTGGTAACCTTCCCACCTATCAAATCAAAATTTTCTTATAAATATGTTGTCCGTTCTCATTTTTACGATACACAAAAAAGAGTTAAAGAAATGTCTCGAGATATTTATGAGCTTCGGAGTTGGATGTATGTGCATAAATATTATGCGGGAAGAGTGACAAAAGAATTCCTAAACGAGGCAAAGATATTCATGTACCAGTCTGAAAACACATCTCTCACGGAAGAAACATGTAAAATGTTCTTACTTGTCGTAAGTGCAATAATACAAGTTTGCTCTTAGTGAAACGGTTTAGAAACATATAGTAAATAGAGGATTTACCCTACATTACTAAATTTGGTTTCAACATGGGAAACATGATAGTACAAATGGAGCTAGTAGTAGTAATCAGTTTGAAAATGTTCGTAACAAAGAACAACATTTGCCTTCTGAAAGTTATATTTAGGAGGATCAAGTGGTAAATCATGATAGAATGCATGATATGGTTACAAATGCATTTCCTGAAATAACCTCAGTAATTGCTACATAAGTAAGTAGTAGAAAATGTAGAGGGGCCTAACTTTAAAGCAAAAATATTTTATGAGATGTTAGCCGCAGCTAATCAGCCAATTTATGAAGATTGTAAAGAAGGTGTTTCTAAATTATCATTGGCATCTAGGATAATGAATATCTAAACTGATTATAACTTACCTGAATTTTGTATGGATTCATAGGCTGAGTTGTTTAAAGAGTATTTGCCTGAATATAATGTGTGTACTGAATCTTACTTTGAGATTCAGAAACTGGTTCATAGTCTTGGCTTAACTTCAGAAATGATGGATGTGTGTATAGACAACTGGATCGATCTACTGGAGCAAAGATGCACAATTGTTGGAGTGTCGATTTTGCAAGCAGTCACGATATAAACCGCAAGGACGTGGACGGAAGAGATACTTACTTATTACATATAAGCTGAAGAGATTATATCAATATTCAAAGACCGCAGCAGAGATTAGATGACATGCATAACATACTCAAAAAGAAGGCGAGATCAATCATCACTCAGATGCAAAAGCGTGGAAACACTTGAATTTGATGCACAAGGATTTTCCAAGCAAGATTCCTAATGTTTATCTTGGGTTGTACACAAATGGATTTAGTTCTTTAGGAATGTCTGGAAGACAGTACTCACTTTGGCCACTCATCATGACGCCATATAACCTTCCACCAGAGATGTGTATGGAAAGGGAGTTCTTTTTCATTAGTATATTGATACATGAGCCTAAGCATCCGAAGCGGTGTCTCGATGTCTTCCTACAACCTCTGATAGAAGAATTGAAGGAATTGTGGTCAACAGGGGTGCAAACATAAGATTGTACAACGAGAACCAATTTTACAATGCGAGCCGTTCTTCTTTGGACCATCAATAACGTTTCTGCATATGAGATGTTATCAGATTGGACTACGCATGGGAGACTAACTTGTGCTTACTGTATGGGAAGCACAAGCGCAATTCAGCTGAAGTATGGTAGGAAGATGTTTTGGTTTTATTATCACAGGAATATTCCCATTAACCATCCGTACCAACAAAACAAAACATTATTCAAGGCAAAAGTGGAGAGGAAATCAAGTAGAATATTGATTACTATGGTGCATTGGAAACCGTCAGCAAAGGTGCTAATTGGCATGCTCGTGCAAATATGGCTGATGGTTACGGGGCACAACATAATTGGCACAAGAAGAATATATTTTGGGAACTTCCATACTTAAAGGATCTACTTCTGCGACACAATCTTGATGTGATGCATATAGAGAAAAACTTCTTTGAGAACATCATCAATACATTACTGAACGTCCCCGGAAAGACAAAAGATAACAAGAACTCAAGGTTGGATTTGTGATATGCCATGATTTTGACCTAATTTTAGTCATGTTATATTGGTGTTTTAACTACTATTTATTATATTATAGAAGCTTTTAAGCATATTTATAGGTTCAGGAGTATTTTGGAAGAAAATGATGTTTTTGGAGCATTTTAGAGTGAATTGGAGAAATCACTCAATTTGGAGGCGACTAAGACGATCGAGGTCGACACGGAATGACACACGTCGATTGACATGCACCTATCATGATCGATCGATGCCGAAGGCGCGGAGGACCATTTCGCGAGACAAGCCAACTTGAAGCTCAAACATCACCAAATGACAATTTTACCCCTGACGAGTTTTAACCTAAGTTTATATACTCTGCCCAAAGTGTTAGAGGCAGGGAGAGATTTTTTGTATTCTTTTCACAAAAAAGGGTTTTAGGCTTTTTAGTTTAGGAGAAAAGACCAACAAAGAGATTTGTGATTGGAACTCCATTTTTTCTATCTATCTAATACTATGCAATTTTATTACTTTGCTTGTGTTATAAATTGCTTAGCCATGTCACTTGTTAAAATTAAGGTTTAAATAGGTTAGTGGGATTAGCCCCAACTATAGGATCGCTTGTTGTGGTATTCATTAATAAGATATTTTTAATGCTGATGCTCTAGACTTGCTAGCTAGAAACCTGAATCTAGGATTGTTAGGTTGTTTAAACATCATTGAATAACTCTAATAGTCTTGAATACATCCGGATTAAGCTAGGATTTAACTAGAGATAAAGCGAAAGTTTGATCTAGGGATCCATAGTGAGTGTTTATTAACTCGTGTGTAACAGTTAACTAGCCGCATCAATCGATATTCTCATTGGAAATCGATCGACGTCGAGTAAAGTGAATCAATCGATATTACTCTAGAATAATCGATCGACACTGTCATTGATCGGACACTCTTGTCTTGGTCGATAATACTTTGGTCAATAGTCTTATTCATTAAATGAGAGTTTAGTGAATCTGTTGTTAAGATAGTTAATGCTCGTTAATACCATGCAAAAAACTAGATAGCACCTATAGGATTATAATCCCCAACACCTGAGTAAAAACCCTAAGTCTAACACATTTCCATTTAAGTTCAAAACCCTCATTCCATTCTTGTCGAGTAATTATCTTGCTCAACTAGAATATTTCCTATTTACTGTAATTTACTATTTATATTCATCTAGTTTTATTACTTGATTAGATTTAATAGGTTCCATAGCTCCTTGTGGATTCAATCCCTAAGTACTGCAATAGATCTCTTATTTGAGAGAGTAAGTTGCTCCATATGGTAATTTGAGCACGTAGCAAATTTGGCGCCGTTACCGGGGAGCTTTGATCACCATTAGATTTAGTCTAATAATTCTAGTTTTTTTATCAACGTCTGTGGGCTCATGAATTGATACAAGGTCTGGTCGCTAAGGTGATCACAACACCTATGTATTTCACACAAGGTTACACTTTTCACACTTACGAATATGGAAGTCGTCGAGCAACGGAGAACTATAGAGTATATGTCAAAGGTGAAACAGATTTCTATGGAATCTTACAAGAGTTCATCAAAGTGTAATTCCCGGGTTTAGTGAAGATGAAATGTGTCCTCTTCAAATGACTGGTTCGACCCCACCGTCAATAGAGATGTTCGGTATAACAAGTTTGGAGTTGTAGATATCAATGCTACATGGAGGTACAAAAAATTTGAGCCCTAAATATTGTCATTTCAAGTAGACCAAGTTTTTTTTATTCCTTATTTGAGGATCAGATAATCTGGAATATCTTGGTTAACCGCTATAAAAGTTACACCTCGGGGCCGAGTAGTTAGTGATGAACTACCGCCTTTGCAAGAAGATGCTGTAAATGAAGTGGACGTGCTTAAACAACCTACATATGAAATTTTACTTGTTGATCCGCAAAACTTAGGATATGAAGATCTTTCAGACAATATAGCGGACGAAGCCATCAAAGATGAATTTGAAGAAATCGATGACCCGGATAATGCTTCCAATGACAACGAGTAATAAGATTATGTAGTTTTGGAGTTTGTATTGTATTATTTTCTTCAAATTTTGACATTATGAAGTTAATTTATTTGGAGTTTAGATTATATCCGCAAAAACAAAATTTAATTTAATCAAATTATGAGATTATGAAGTTTATAAATGATATATAACTTATGAAGTTTGGGGTTTCAGTTTTAGGGAATAAATGCGGGTCGACCCTATTTGGTCGTAATGTTACCCTTACTTTACGATGACAATAATAAAAATTGTCCCTATTTCGTCGTAAAGGGAAGTAGACCCAAAATAGTCGTAACTGTACCTCTACTTTACGATGAAATGTACATTTAGTCTCTATTTCGTCGGAAATTTTCCTATAAATATGTTACCCTCCCATCCTAAATATGCACAAAACAAATCTAAAAAAACTTAAAAAATTCCCAAGATATTTGTGAGAATATCTTGGTCAAACGCTCTCAGAGAGAGTTATCCCTAAATAGTCGTAAAACATGGTCCCTAATTCGTTATAATACATTCTAGTCAATATATCGTCGTAATCTGGTACACGTGTCATCCTTAATTGGCTGTAACATGTAGTCCCTGATTCGTCGTAAGACCTTATTCGTCATAATTTCGAAGTAATTAACTTCTAAATTACGAAGACCACCAAATCTCTATATAAACTCGCGAGTAGTCAAAACCATTTTGTTGCTATCTCCTCTTACACTAAAAACCCTTCCCCTCCACTTTCCCTCTCTAAGGTATGCTTTTTTAAGTTTTAGTTTTAGGTTTAGGTGGTTAGTTTAAGATGGAACTAGATTAGGTTTCAAGTCTAGGATGAAATTAGATTAGATTTAGATTTAGTATTAGATTATTTTCTTTATATAAAAGATTTAAATTAATTAATTGTTTATCACCATTTTGTTTAAAGATCGACGATATGGCTTCTGGTAGAAAGAGAATTAGGAATCTTGCGGCCAGCACACCTTCATATGGAGATACATTTCTTGATCGGTCAGATCCATCAACTTCTAGCTCCTCCGACACTACATCCGCCCGGGAATTTGTTTTGAGAGCCAAGAGCAGGGAACATCACCGGATAAGACTCACCCATTATATGTGCCTCCTACTCCGTATGTAGTTCCCGTCAGTATGAGCCTCCTCCATACTATCCTCAGTATGACCCTCCATACCATCCTCCTCGACACCATCCTGATCATCAGGAGCATGCCCCTAATCCTAATCATAATACTGCCCCAGTTCCCGAAGCTGCTCCAGCTCCTCTTCCTGATCTCCATCCGGATTTACTGGTGCCACCGACTGCTCCCTGTGTTAGATTTACGGTGGAAGACCTTCTCCAGATTCCAGAATGAGAAGGTTTAACTATCATCGACCCATATCGACCAGCCAACACTTTCTGGTAATTTTTGATTTTTTTTTCATTATTACAATTATATAGTGATCTAATTTATTTTTAAAATTTTGTAGGTTTGCGATGGACAATCGCGTGGGATGGTGCGCTTCAGGAATAATCAAGGAAAACTTCCGGAAAGCGCACTGGAATCTTACACCAGACCACGTTCAGAGGACTTGGTTCAAGTGTTTTCAATAAGTTTTTATTTATTTATTTAATTAATTCATTTTAAAATTATTGAATATTATTAATTTTTATTTTAATCATTATTTAGTAAAAATTGAATTGGTCTATTCTTGTCAACGAAAAGGTGATGACATTGTTCCACGATAAGGTGAAGTTACGTCTGAAGAACATTGTTGGCGATTGGAAGGAGAAGTGGAGGGTTTTACATGGTGACGCAAAACCCATCTACATTAGTGATCACATTTGGACTGGCTTGAAGGTTTATTGAAATTTGTCTACGTCAGTTCGAAAGTCCCTCCGTTGCTCCACGGCCTGGTTGACGCATGATGCTGAGGAGAATTTGCCATCGCCTTACACTTCCGGGCAGACCCCACACGCTGGAAAAGCTCTAGAAATTGTAAGTACTAGAACTTTTCTTATTTTTCCATTATTACTAAATTGTTTATTGAATGCATGAGTTTAATTTGATTTTTTTTGTAGGCTGCTTGGGAAGGAGCACCACCATCTCTTCCTCGACTTTACAAGATGACGCACCAGCATTTTGATGGGACGTTTGTGGATTCTCGAGTAGAAAGGATCTACAACGATGTGGAGGCTCGGATCAAGGAGATCCAGACCCAGTTGTCGCAACAAGGCAAACCGGTCCAGTTATCCACCGTTGAGTAGGTAAAATATTCAATCTTAATTAATTATAATTATATTTTTATATACATTTTAAGCTTTTAGTTTTATATGTGTACTAATTATTATTCATTTCATTAATTGAATGAAAGTTATCCCAAAAAAAGGGATGGATGATCGAGATTGGTATGGTGAATGATGTCCCAAGGGCGAGAGCTGAATATGCTGCAAGAATAAATGATGAATCTCGGCTTCGGATATGTTTGACGACTGCCAACCAGATCTTCGACGATATCAACCTTAATAATTAGTTTATTTTTATTTAAAATTTGAATATATTTAATTGGACGTCAACTAGTCGTAATGAATTAAACTAAATCAAAGTGAATTGGCCTTAATGTTTACGTCAACAATTAATGTCAAGTCGTCATAAATATTATGATTACTTTAATCTGTTGAATGTCTAATTATTAAGATTACTCACGACCAATGTTTATGACCAATGGACGTTGAAAAGAAATGACGTAACTTTGCGTCTTATTCAACGTCCAATTTACGACTACAAGTGTTATGATTAATTTACGATGAAATCATTTAGTTGTCAAGTTTACTACGACTTTACGTTCAATTGTCCATTACGATGGACACCTAATAACGAATCATTCATCGTCGTTAGATAGTCGTAATTGATAAACTACGACGACATAACGACTAAAACTGCAGTCGTTACCATGTTTTCTTGTAGTGTAAAGTTTGATGACATAATTTAAAAGAATTGTTAAACTAACATAAAAAATGAAAATTGACAACAAAAGATTGGTGACATGATTTATTATAATAAAAGTTTGTATATATGATAATTAATTTAATCAAATGTTTTTTCAAAAAAAAATCAAATGTTATATGCAGCTATGCTACTACGTTTCCATAGAATTGCCTTGCTTCTTACCATTCAAAAGAGAGTTCATCCCTGATTCACTTCTCTGATTAGTGAAATATGTGAATAAGATGTACCACTCTGTGGGTATCTTGACTTCGGAACAAAACCAATTACTAATCCTATGTTCTTCCAATCTTGATGATCTGTCATAGGATCGAGTGGTAACCTTGACCCCGACTAGATGTGCCAGAGGAACCCCTTCTGCTTGAGCTCGCTCCGACTTGTCCCTGGAGGCTGAGTGAAAATCTAGTGCGTAAAATTCAAGTACCAACAATCAACGAGTTGATCATATACTCTTCTATGAATTATACTCTCGGATAGTTCTTGGCGAGGTACTTTTGTAGCCTGGACGACTCACTAACTACAAGGAGCACCTCTCGCCTTCTTTCCAAAGATTCATTCCTTCGTTCACAACAAGAACATACCCATTCTTTGGCTGATCAGGGCTTCTACCTACTTGGTTGAGAACTAAAGGGCTGGATAGTCCAGGACACCCAACGTGTGATTTAATGCATGGTTTTCTTTCCCTCATTACAGTCACCTCTGGGGTTTTTCGCATGTGGAATAGTATCATTTAACAGGTTAATGAGCCATTGTTTTGGATTTTTCTACTCTTATTTGACTTATAATGGAACCCATTTTAAGCCTATTAGTGGGTTAGTCTTTTTGTTATTGTTTTTCTTTTATTTACTTTTATACTATGTAGTTTTAATAAATAAATAAAAAATCGAAATATGAAAGCTCTTTGAAAACTCTCAAACTAAATTAAATATAAAAGCTCAAACGAAAAAAGGGAAAAACAATTCTTGATGACGTAATGGTGAGCTTTGTCATAATCTGCAAATTCCTATGTGATGCAAACGATGTTTTAGTTGCTTTATCTGCAGATCTTGTTTCCCTAACATTGTAAGCAACTCTTCTTTCTCTTTTGCGAGTATGTTAATTTGGTCGATCATATCCTCTCGTTTCATAAAGAAGCCTGGTCTCCGAATATTCTTCAAAAGCTCAGGTTGGCCTCTTACAAAATTGTCATTTTCGTTTGTCTCAGATCCAACTTTTCTAAAGTTCTGCAACAGACAAACAAACAAAAAACAGTACACAAAACTAAATAAATAAAAAACGTAATATGATTCAAACACCAAAATTTTAACCACTAGAAATGATTAAGCATACAAACTCAAACTTACGTAGATGGAAAGTATGTCATTCATCAAGCTTATGAGGCGATCATAAAATCTAGCGCTTCAGGTATACTCGACCTTTGGATTCCAAAACATAACGATCCTGGTAAACTCGATCGGATTCCAAATCATGAAAGTTTGGCTGCTTTGGGTCCACGAGGAAATTGAATGCGTGGCAGGATCATCCACTATATTATATGTTCTCGTGAGGAAAGCTTCATCATTATTCCTTATCCTATCCATCTCTTACGTTCCTGTGTTTTTTTTTTACATATACTCGTTAGAGAAATCGATCAAATGTATATATATTATATAGAACGGAACTAGTCTTGTTTGTTAGAAGAATTGGGAGGACGGGGACTTTTGGATGCTTTTGAATACAATGCCATGTTTTGTAATACAAGCTGAAATATGTGGACAACTGTAACAGTTTTTAGAAATGGAAGTTGACAATTTCGCCAACACATCTATTACGATACTGTATATGGAATTGGAAACTTGGTTTATGCAAACCGAGACGAATGCAAACCGAACCGAATGACCAGGGCTACCCCACACAGTTACACACAACCTTTGTTGTCAATCTATATGGAATTGGAAATTTGCATGAAAGAAACAGATATCACAGTTATTCAGACTAGACAATATTGAATTCATGTTTCACATCTAGATTCAACACTGAATTCATCTTTCATATTTCATTAGGCCCCACCAATCCCAACACCTTCTTCCATGACAGAGGCATTATCCAAAGGTTATTTCCTTCGAACAGAGACGGAAACAAAACTGATGTCTTTAATATTGCGGTGTCTTTTCCTTCGAGCACCAACGTCTTGCTCCCCATAACAAACGTGTATATATGCATCATACTATACCAACAAGTTTCCTGAATGCCTTTACATGCTCAAGCCTCTGTGCTTGAGCCTCTGTCACAGCATCAGCTGCTTTCAACGTTCTGTATAGATTCTTATGAAGCTTAAGATACTCTTTCTTATACATAGCTAAATCATTATACATATCCTTCTCCTTCATGTAACTTATAACCTCCATTACTCTCTCAAAGTACCCACCTCTGAGGAAGTTCACCACAAGCTTCTCTAATAGATCTTGTGTTACCTCCAAGTTTCTGCTCGCCATGTTCCTTTTGATATCTCCCCACGTGACTGTGATCTCTCGGTACATACCAAGAGATGAGTACATGTCGATCAAGATCCAAAAGCTTTGCACAGTTGGTGGGATTTTCATCTTCTGGATTTTCCGGTAGGTTAACACGGCATCTCCTTCCATTTTAGCTTTGCTGAAGTAGTAGAGAGACGAGTTTAGCTCGTAGAGCATGCTTGGAACTTTCATTTGTTCTCCTGCATTGATTTCCTGAATCAGTAGTGCCCTGAGCTCTGTGTTCTCATTGGTTTCTGATAAAACAGAAATCTCATCTGAAGGATCTGTAATTAGACCGGCTTTCGTCATTTGTCTTACAAGAACTTCGGCATTTCTCAACATCTTGCTCTTGTAATAACCCGATAAGACCTTTCTATATGTAGCCAAGTCCATGGGATGGCCAGCAGAATCCATGTCGTCAAGAATATCATGAGAAGCTTCTAACCAACCAATAGCAACACAAGCATCAATAACATCAGCACATAGCTTGGATCCACCCACCGAAAACAACATCTTTGATAGCTCAGGGAGATCACCACGTCTCTTGTAACCATATACTAACTTAGCAAGAGTCTTGTTCGTGATACCAATCTTGGAATCTGCGTAACTGACAAACGTTGCTTCAGTATCCACCCCAAGAGATGAATCTCTCTGCAAAAGCTTCGGTGAAATCTGGATCCTTAAACCGGATTTGATATGGTGAGAACCAACAGACAAAACAAGAGGCTTTTCAGGATTCTGAACTGAAGTCAAATCCTTACTCTTGCATATATCTAACACAAGTCGACCCGCAGAACTAATATCATCAAATTTAAACTCCAAACTTAACAAATTATCAAACAAACCCCGATAGTGACAAAGAAGCTGACTCGGCACATGACCGATACACTCCTTGAGCTTCTTCAACTCATCTCTCATCCCATTCATTTCATAAACGCACGACATTATCACAATCGAATACGCATCCGCAACAACATCGACTTTCGCCATAAGCTCGATAAGTTCTTGGCCTTTGAGAGAGAAACCAAATCTCACACAGGAACCAAGTACAAGATTAAACAAAACCGTATCAGGCTTCATGACATTACTATTCCTTTTCGACAGTTCCATAAAACGATGACAAACCTGAACCAAATAATTCGAAGCTAAACAAGTCCCAACCTCTGTTTTCACCATATGCATCATTACAACCCTCACCACATCAGAAGTTAAGACAAACCCTTTCTCCAGCATTGTACGGAGAATGTTACAAGCGGATTCAGACATCTGAGCTCTCGCTAGAGACAGTGACAACTTAGTTAAAGCATCGACATTAATCAAACCTGAGTTCTGCTTTAAAGCTAAACGAGTCAGATCATCAGCCTTGCAAAGCCAATTGGAATCAGAGGAGTAAGAGAAGACAGTGACGAACCTGTTCATGATAACACTGTCGGGAAAACCGTAGAGACGTTTGTAATCTTTGAACACGTCCCACGCATCATCTACACGGTGGTCCTTGAGAGCTGTTTCGAGCTTCTTCTTGAGAATCACTTGTGAAGAAGCTTCCCAGGTTAGCTTAGCAGGTTGAACACTAGTGCTGCAGAACAGAGACGGTTTCGAAGATGTGCTGACTATGCGACTGAGATCGAATAGACGCAGCGAATCATGAATTGATTTCCTTTTCCTAAACATCAGATTAGATTTCGAATTCAGCAAAAGAAAGGATGCGAAGAATCCTAAATTGCTGGGAACTCGGAGTTGAGAGAGAAGACCGTAAATTTCTTTGAGTCTCCTAATACATTTGTAACTTTTAGTTTTTCTTTTAACGGTATAGGGCTCGTTAAAATCTTAAGTTTACAGTTTTAGCAGTTATTAGAATCATTTGGAGCAATCAGACCCACAATTATATAACATAACATATTTGCTTCTCTTTTGTGTAAAATATTTAATCTTTACAAATGTAAATGTACAAATTTACAAACTCATAAGCGTTTCCTATGTATATATGGCGTAGAGAATTGGTGATTTACGCTCTTGTTAGGCTCAAAAAACTAAGGATTTCAAAAATGTTCTGAGAAGAAAATAGGAACCCAGAAAATGAAAATACTACAATTGTCAAGAAAATAAAAATATATGATCTACTGTGTTTGCAAACAGTTGTGGACTACACCGATCAACTCAGAACTTGGTCTTGTTCTTTCTTGTGCGCTCCAACCTTTTTGTAAAACGGTTTTTGTTTCTTCAAGTGGCAATCTCGTCCACCTCCGAGTTAAAGATAAAGCTCGGAAACGTTGTTGTTATATCCCTGCATACATTTATATATGTTAAATGGTAGATTTTTCTGGCTTTTCATTTTTCATCTTCTCAAATTTTGTTTTGGTTCCCATGAAAGCTAGCCAGTTTGTAAAGTACCTGAGATATGGGAGTGTCATGATCTTAAGCAATGATGGGTTCTTGTTCACGAAATCACTCCACTCTAGTTTATCAATCTTTCCATCCTGATTCACGTCTGCATCTTCAAATGTCTGTTCATTAATGCAAAAAAAAAAGAAAGAAAGAAAGAGACTGAGCTTTAAACTTGAGCTCTAATGTTTAGCTTTGGAAAGACATAATCTTTACAATTAAGAAAGCACATACCTTATCTAGTATTATCTCTATGGTTTCATCAGCCAATTTCATTTCAGATTCACATAGAAGGGCGATCAACATTTGCTTGACCTGCAAATATATATAACACACAATAATGATTTTCGTTCACTGATTTTAAGTAAAGGATGAATTAATAAAAAACAGTTTTCCAACTCGGCAAAGATCTTTCATTATCAGTGTTCATAGCTTGAAGTTCTATAAACCAAAACAACAAGAGGGCTCTGGAACACTACAGGTATTCTGTTTCAAGTTTGGATACATGTAGGTGTTTACTCATGCACTTGAGAAATACTCGTAAATGCAAAAGAATGTACAATGAATATGTTTACCTCTTGTCGTTCAATGAAACCCGTACAGTCCATGTCGTAAAGCCTGAACGTAACTGAGGAAAAAACGTAGACCATAATCAATAAAACTCTCCACACAAAGGCTTCACGAAGAAAAAAAATATGAAAATAAACTCTCTTCATGTCAACTTACAATCTATTTTGTCTTCTAGAGAAGCGTTGGGGTGGAAAACATTGAGTGACCTTACAAAGTCCCCAAAATCAATAACTCCTTTTCGTTTAACATCAAACATATCAAATATCTGCAAGGGAGAATGATTTCTTAGTTTAATAGACATATTATTATTAACAATAGTACTTAGTGCAGATCACTTCAAGAAGAAGAAATTTGTTAAGCCTGAGGAACTTGGATTATACCCTGTTAGCAAAGATATTTTCCTTCTTCCGGTTCTTGAACAATGCAAGTTGAAACTCCTCCTGCATACACGTGAAAGGAGAATTAGAGGAAAAAATATATAAAGGTTAATAAAAAGTGGACCATGATAGCCTCAATATTGCACAAACAAAGTAATCTTAATATATTAAATACAAGTCAAACATTAAGGGCTATGATACATTGAATTAGTGGTGTAATATGGAACAGAGAGATAGTACTAGCATGGAGGGATCATTATTGTTGCTCTTAAAAATTTGTGAAAGTCAACAAAGTGGAATAATATTATAGGAGTAGATGAATAGAGTAAAGAGGAAAAAAAAAAGGATTACTACAGTGGGGTCATTAAAAGATCAAGATGGTGTCAAAGAAAAATAATTTATCAAAATCTTTATGTACCTTATTAATCAAACCATCATCAACAACGGAACTGCTTATGCTCTTGAACAGCTCAAACAATGCTTCAACCTCACTCACACTAACTGGAAAAGAGAAAAAATAAGCCACACTGCAAGATCAAACAAAATGTACCAGGAACCAAACACAAAGATTAATAATCCACTTTGCACATTGTTTACATGTTGACATAAAAAGCATGGCGTCAAAAACCATTCTTGAGGACTCTTGCATTAAAGTTAAGCGGTGATGAAACTATGGATTTGGTAACAACTAACAAGAAACATGTTGAAACTATGGAACTTGGATACAAGACTAGATGAATGAGCGGAGAAGGACAACATATAATTTAGCTGATGACAGGAAACAGATAAACATGCAAGGGAATGATATGTAGAGAGGAGAAATAAGTAACATACAGGCAGTCTCGGAGGCAAGCTTGACAGGGTCTTCGTGTCCACGGAATTCTCTTGCTACCTTTGAGTGGAAGCAGCCCATTTACAGAGATGCCAACAGACAGATTCTGAGGATGCTAAAAAGCTTGAATTGCTCCTGTTACTGCACATAATCACAAACATTTTGATATAATCATTTTCATATAATCAGTTTAAATAAAAGACCATTTTGATATAATCAGACCACCAATGTAATGTATAAATCACAACAAATGAAACGATGATTGTCTAGAATCTCAACAGCTTACAAAATTTTCCAAACGCAAAAAGATTCAAAGGTATACCAGGAAACACGATTCGAAAGCAGAAAGTAGAGAATCAAAGAAGGTAATGTAGGCACGTCCAGAATTCAACAGCAAATCACGAAAACAAAAAAAAGAAAAAGAAGAAAATTGTAAATAATCTCATAAGCGAAAACACTCACCACCAGCACCACCTAAGAGAACGGCTCGCCGCAGAGATCCAGAGAGAGAGGAGCGAGAAACAAGAAGAAAAAAAAAGAGAGAGAGAAGGCAGATGATCTGTGTAAGGGGATTGGTGAAGGTTGATGGCAAGCTGAATGATCGGACGGTTGAAATCAATTTACTACAGAAGCTGTGGGCTTTTTGTATGTTTTGTTTTGGTGGAAGAATTGAGAATCAACTAGCGGGCGGCTTTGTCTTATATTATAACAAGGGATGCGGCACATGTGAAGGTCGAAAGCGCGTGCGAGCCGAGTCAGTTTTGGAAGTTAATAGATCTTATTTCCAGTTTACCACACCTATAATTGATTTCTGTTACTTTTCCTTCTGTCCATTTTCTCTCTTTTGTCGTTTTTTCTTCTTTAATTACGTAAGCAAATACGATGATTATGTTCTGGAAATATATGTTGTTAATTAGTATAATGAAAAATTATTTGTGCGTGTATAAAAAATCCAGAAAAGAAAACACATTCATTGCTGTTGGGCAAGAAATTCAAAAGTTCGATTTTATCAAATAACCTATATCCTTCACATCCGGAAAATTCAAGCATTTAAATAGTCAAAATGGTACATCACGAGGAATATTCTGAATATACCAAACTCTGTATACTAATATTTTAAGATATTTATACTTGTTCCCGTGAATCATTCTACTACTTTTATATTTTCCACATAACGAATAAGATGGGGAGAATTTTAAGATTGGAGGTAAATGTAGAAACCGACAATTCTAAATTCGGGAACCATCACCTTTTCTTCAACCGATAGTAATGGAATGTGCTGTTTCCTGAGACGTGAGTGTTGGTGGTCAAGGTCAACCATCTTTTTTTTTTTGGGCTTATCCTTTTCCTTTTTTGCGTCTCTCTCTTTTTATCTCTTTTTTTTTTTATCAATTTATGTAATAACCCATTGAAAATATATAACCCAAAAATACAAGGAATTGTGAATAAATTTGGAAAAATTGTCTTTTTATACCAAAAATAGAGAAATTATGCTAATTTTTACTTTGTATTATTTTTGTCTATTATGCCTATTTTTACTTATGAAAATAAATAAAATAAAAAGTTTTACAACCCTAAAAAAAATTAGAAAAAATAAAAACATTTGTAGAAATACCTATACATTGAACTATTTTTATTTGGTTTTAAAAAAGTTTTAATATAAACTTTAGATTTCGTTCAACGAACTTGAAATGGAAAATAAAATCCATTTTTTTCTTCAATTCTACTAAGATTAGAATAAGACATTTACGTATCACAATAATCTAAAAATATTTGGAAGTCACATTATGCGGTTTGTCCTACATTCTAGAAAACATAGAATCTACTATATACACATTACTAAAAATCTAAAACATGCAGAAGTCAGTTTCAAACTTGTTAATTGTATTCTACATATTCGTAGACTTTGCTTCCAAACTCGTTAACTATATTCTACATATCCATAGACTTCGATTTCAAACTCGTTAGTTGTATTCTATATATAGTATAATGCATATTCTATGGATAAGTATGAATATTTCCAAAAATATGGGATTTTGTTTTCATATTTAAAAAAACAATTTTTTGAAAAAGTAAATTTTTCTTCTTTTATGTTAATGCTGATTGTAATAATAATATATTTTATTTTCATATTAAATATATTTTAAATATTTAATAAATGTAATTATGATACCACTGAAAAAAAATAGTTAGTCTAATGGGAAAATTAGTAAAGGAGATTAGTTTAAAGGGAAATTTTGGGAAAATGCACTGAAATGAGATTATAATTTGAACAGTATACCCTTATTTAAGTTTCTGGAGAAATATACTTATGTATATGTAAATTTATTTAATTTCCCAATCTTAATTATTTCTCAATTCTTAATATAATTTTTAAATGTTTAAATAAAAAGAAAAAACCGCTAGAGAAGCAACGTAATATTTTTTTAAATATTTGTTAGAGAATCTACAAAATATTTTCCCATACTGTGTAATAGGGAATAATATATAGAAGATGTCGATGTAGAAATTAAACATTAACCATATCATATTCAAAATAAAAAAAATTATAACAAATGTTAGTAGTCATTAAGAACTTACTTGGAAGATATATTGACTTCCAAGAAGAATAAATATTTTTGTAGAGAAGACGTGAATTTTTTTATATAAGATTAAGGAAATAAACTAAAATTCATATAAACTTCATGATAAAGTCAAAACAAATCATAATTTGTTTTATTTATGAATATCTTTGTTATTTTTAAAAAATTTATTGGTAAAAGACCATATTTATCTCGACATACATATTTATCTTTAAAATCAATAACTCCCCTTATTATTATTAATTTTGAATTATATTTTAATTATTGAAATATCTAATTTGGATAAAAATGTAAATTCACATTTGAGTAAAAGACCATATTTATCTCAACATACATATTTATCTTAGAGTGTTCAACAAAAACGACCAATGAACAAAATCAAAAGCTTTTGCTATGTCAATTTTCATAGCACACCTAGGAGAGACATCCTCTTTCAGATAGTTCTTCACAATTTCAATAGCTAACAGCAGATTTTCAACTAGCAATCTATTTTTAACAAAAGCAGATTGGTTATAAGAGACACAACTAGGGAGAGTACATTTCAGTCTATTGGCAATAATCTTCGATATCACCTTATACAACACATTGCAGTAAGAGATAGACGTGTAGTCCTTCATTTGAGTCTCATCATCCTTTTTAGTCACAAGCGCTAAAGTGGTCACATTAAGCCCTTTTGTCAAAAATCATTTACTAAAGAAAGACTGTACTGCTGTTAAGAAATCTTTACCAACTACCTTCCAAGAAGCCTTGAAAAGCTCTACTGTGAAACCATCAGGTCTTGGGGATTTATTTCTTGGCATCCAGAATAGCACATCTCTAATCTCTTCCTCTATTATCCGCTTCACCAACTGAGTTCTCTCCACACTGGAACAATGAAAAGGAAGAAACTGTTGTAAATCTTTTACTGTTATGCCTTGAATTTCAGGAGGCTCGAAAGATAAGAACTCACTAAAAAAATTTCATCTTCTTGAGCTGTTGCAATAATACCTGATTGGCATTTTATTTCTCTTGTAGCATTCATAGCTCCTCTTATCTTCACAATATTGTTGGGGTCAAAATCGGTACGACGGAATTAATAGCCAAAACTTTCCGCAAGAATACAAAAAGAACAGTTTTATAAAGCTCGAGAATCGTTTTATAAAACTGGAAAAATCGTTTTATAAAACTCGAGAAATCGTTTTATAAAGCTCGAGAAATCGTTTTATAACGCTC
>CAKOAT010507376.1:253005-286178 GCA_932364175.1 Eruca vesicaria subsp. sativa
AAGCTCGAGAATCGTTTTATAAAACTCGAGAAATCGTTTTATAAAGCTCGAGAATCGTTTTATAAAACTCGAGAATCGTTTTATAAAACTCGAGAATCGTTTTATAAAACTCGAGAATCGTTCTATAAAACTCGAGGATCATTTTATAAAACTCGAGAATCGTTTTATAAAACTCGAGAATCGTTTTATAAAACTCGAGTCGTTTTATAAAACTCGAGAAATCGCTTTATAAAACTCGAGAAACCGTTTTATAAAACTCGAGAAACCGTTTTATAAAACTCGAGAATCGTTTTATAAAACTCGAGAATCGTTTTATAAAACTCAAGAATCGTTTTATAAGACTCGAGAAATCGCTTTATAAAACTCGAGAAACCGTTTTATAAAACTCGAGAAACCGTTTTATAAAACTCGAGAATCATTTTATAAAACTCAAAGATCGTTTTTATAAAACTCAAAAGTCGTTTTATGAAATCCGAAGATCGTTTTATAAAACTCGAGAATCGTTTTACAAAACCGCAAAAAACCGCAAAAAACCGAAAAAGCCGAAAGACGCGGACTAGTCGCAACTAGTTCGCCCATCGGCGAACTAAGCCGGACCCGGCTTAGTTCGCCAATGGGCGAACTAAGAAACACTCTCTAGTTCGCCCATCGGCGTACTAAGAAGCATTCTCTAGTTCGCCCGGCCCGGCTTAGTTCGCCGATGGGCGAACTAAAACATGCATGACTAGTTCGCCCATCGGCGTACTAAGCCGGGCCCGGCTTAGTTCGCCGATGGGCGAACTAGAGACGTCCCGGACACTCCGCGTCTCGATTTCCCGCATTCCCGATTCAAAACTTACGTCTTTCGACAAGGTCGCGTTCTAAACCACGGCCGAAATATCTCCCTTTCCATCTCGATCCGACTTACCGTTCGAGTTTTACGATAAAAACCGTAAAACTTCGTTTTCTCAGAAAGAACTCGAGGAAATCGTATAAAACGGCAACGGTTAAACGAAACACCGAACATTGCCTAAACTATACGATTTATTCGAGATTTCTCGTTAAAATCGTAAAAAACGCGCTTTTAATAAAAAACGCCGAGTAAGTCGTAAAAAAAACGTGTTTTTAATAAAAAGTCGAGTAAATCATAAAAATTTGCGATTAACTCGAGAAATTTATTAAAAACGACGTCAGGTCAGGAAACGATCCCGTAAAAGTCGGAAAACGATTTTTATCGCAAAACGGCCCGGAAGGACCTAAAACGCGATAAAAACCCATCTCGCGATTTCAACGGAATCTAACCTGCAGATTTGATAACGTTTTGACGGTTTACTCGCAGAAAGAAAATAAAAGTCAAGTTTAAACATAAAAGGAAGGTTTGAAGAGAAATAGAAGATTTCCGCAGAAGAAAAGGAAGGATCGAGAAGAATGGAAAATTCCCGATTTAAGTCAAATCTGGGCGAAATGGAAAGATCGGATAGCCAAGGCGAGAAGTATATAAAGAGGAGGTCTAGGGCAGAAGCACACACGCGAAATTCAGAGCTCTCACCACCAAAACTAGCATTTAGGAACATTTCCGTTTTTCTGTTAGTGAGCTGCGTCTCAATTAGGGTTTTCTAGTTCTTACGCTTTCGGCTACTCTTTTTGTACCAGTTCAACGCAGATTCGGAATAAGAACCTCTTTGCTCTCTATTTTCGTTTATTCTCATTTTAATTCTAAGTTGTCGTTTTCTTATTTTCGTTGTGCGGTTCTCGCAGATAACCGGTTCCTCTGGAAACTTAGGGTTTTCCCGAAGTTTCCTTATTTACGATTTATTTGACAGTAGGGTGAAATCGACTCCCACAAATATTATGAAAAACTCTGTTATTCCCATCTCCCAGTTGCAACCGTGCATCTTAGACCTTTGCTTTAACACTTTTTCCTCTATCATTGAGATTATTTTCCATCTCTCTTCAATTACCAACTCTTCGTGAATGTTTTCCAAAGTGGGATCTATCATCAATCTTTCTTGCTGCTTACAGAGATCAGTAAAAGCCTATTTTACCTTCAAAGATAAATTTCCCAATTTCACTTACTTAATCCCCGGATCAATGGCTTCAGAGCTTTGAGATATTTGAAGAATCTAAAGAGAGCAGAGGTAGACTGAAAGAGAGGACGGTTTTCTTTCCAGTAACCTTCAATCAATTTAAGAAAATCTGGCATCTTTTCAACTTCATTAGTAAATTTAAAAAGTTTTTTTTTTATCAACAGCCTCAGTTTTTAAATGAAACCTGCCTCTTAAATGATCAGAACAACCCCCAGCTTCAAAGACACCATAAGCTTTGTCATCTTTCTGTAACCAAATGTCATTAACAAGAAACCTGTCTAGCTTCTTACAAATAAGACCCTTTTACGCTTATTACACCAAGTGAATTTCGGACCTTGACTACCAAGATACACAAGCCTGTAGTACTGCAAAATACTCTCAAAATCCCGCATTCCCAAACTAGTTAATCCCGAGTCTTGATAATTTGAATACTCCTCACCATCAAGAATCTCATTGAAATCTCCCATAATTATCCATTGCTTCCCCGTAAACAAAGCAGCATCTTTATGATCTTTTATATCATTCCATAACTCTTTTCTATCTTCCATTAAATTTTCACTATAGATAAAAGAACAAAAGAACTTCTCTGTCTTCCCTTCAAGTAACACGAAAACAATAATAATTTGGTTAGACTTGAAAACTAGTGTTAAACGCGTTTGAGGACTCCAGACAATCCAAACCCTTCCATTCCTGCTAACTCATAATTATTTATCCGAGACCAATTTTTAAACACTGAAGAAACAATATGATTCGCCTTATTTTCCTTTATTCTGGTCTCCAGCAAACAACCAAACTTCAAATCTTTATTTAGAATCTAATCCCTATGCTTCGAACACTACAAGAAAACTTGTGTCTAACTACTACAGTATTGGTTGTTAATTGGTCGTAATATGCCTTTTACGACCAATTAACATCGAAAACCCATTGGTCGTTATTCTCTAGTCGTAATATTACATCCACAGACCGTAGTCGTAACCTAGTCGTAATATTACGACTAAGGCATTAGTCGTAATATTGAGGTGACGTATGTAGGCGTAACGTAGTCGTAAAACGTATCGTAGTTAATTCGACGTAATATAATTAGTAGTTAATGAGTCGTAATAATATTGGTAGTTACTTAGTCGTAATATTACAACTACGTAACTTCGACTGTTGTTGTCCATTAGTCGTAAATTAAAGACTAATTTACGACTAATGTTGATTTTATTTTTAAATAAAATCTTTTATTTGATTTTTTTATTTGATTTTTTTAATTCGTTTTTTTTAAATTAATAAATTTTAAAAATATATATAAAATTATATTTGATTAAAATAATATATAAAGTATTCATACAAAAAACCGAAAAAACTAAGATGTTTTGTTGAGGTTCATGTCTTGGAAGAACTCGGAAGTGTGCTGCTCCGCACGTCGATCAATATCTAGTTGCTCTTCCGGAGTGGGGTCGGGGTTAAAGCTCGGACGTAGAGCTTACCATGCATTTGCAACCGTCGGGTTTGGGTTCGAGGTCTCCATCATAAGATCGAACATATTCGCCATAGCCTTGAACTTGTCTTTATGCTCGTCTATGACTTTGTTGGCAGCTGCTAGTTCCCGCCAGAGAGAGGAATCTTCTTCTATTCTTGCTGCATTTTCGGCCCTCGCCCTTGGGACATCGTTCACCGTCCCGATCCCAACAATACGTCCCCTTTTCTTCGGAGCAACCTACAAAAGATCAAATTTTATTTACTAATTATATTTATATAATTAAGTAAAAATGTGAAAATTTAATAAAAAAATATAAAATGTTAATAAAGTTAAAAACTAAAATAATTTACCTGCTCGAAAATCTTGTCTTGGTCGATGGTTGAAAGCTGGACCGGTGGAGCATCCGGATTTTGTTGCGACATCTGAGTCTGGACCTCTTCAATCGGAGCCTCTACCTCGTTGTAGATCTTCTCTGCTTGAGGATGCACAAAAGTCCCATCAGAACGCTGGTGGGTAATCTTGTATAGCCGAGCGAGAGATGGTGGCGCTCCTTCTTTGGCGGCCTATATAAAAAAAAAAATAATTTAAAATTTGGATAATAAAAAATAATAAACCAAGAATATTCAAATACTTACAATTTCAAGTGCCTTCCCAGCATGTGGAGTCTGCCCGGAAGTATGAGGAACTGGCGGGTTACCTTGAGCATCCTTGGTCAACCGGACCGCATAGTACTTGGTAGACTTCGCCCTTGACTCAGGCTTCATCCAAAAAGCCACCAAACCAATTCAAACGTCATTGCTGAGGTAGGTTGGTTTTGCGTCATCATGTCTTAGCCTCCAGTCGTCCTTCCAATCTCCAACAATGTTCTTGAGGCGCTGCATCGCCTTTTTGTAGAACCCAGATTTGACCTCCTCGTTGACACCAATGGACCAATTCCATTTTTGCTACAAAAAATTTATGAAAAATTAAAAAACATTAGTACTTTATATATACTATCAATGCATGAATTAATCTTTTTTAAAAAATGGAGAAACTAACCGCGAAACACTTGAACCACGTAATGCAAACGTGGTCCGGTGTAAGAGTCCAGTTGAGGTGGGCATGCCGAAAATTTGCCCGAATGATATCCCCAACGCTCTGTCCTAAAACATTGTCCGTCAAAAACCTACAAAATTTGAAAGAATTTATATATTTATATTAATATATATTAATATTAAATAAATTTTTAAACTTTAACTTTAATTAAATAATTTAGAATAATTACCAAAACGTGTCGGGGCGTCGATCCGGATCGACGATTCGTAAACCTTCTCGGCCCGGCATCCCGAGAATATCTTCCACCGTATATCTCGCATATGGTGCATTCGGCGGCACCATCAAATCTGGATGAAGACCGGGAGCCGGATCAGGATTTTGTTGCGGGTTTTGGGCATGTTGCGGGTTCTGGGGAGCCGGATAAGGATTTTGTTGCGGGTTTTTGGCATGTTGCAGGTTCTGAGGAGCCGGTTAAGGATTTTGTGGCGGGTTCTGGGGAGGCGGAGGGACATACTCAGGTTCCGGCTCATAAGTGAAGAAATCCGTATCATCCTCAATGCGCGGATAATACGGAGGGAAATACTGCTCTTGAGTACTATGTGCCGGTTGGGTCTCCGGAACCGGGTCAGGGCCGGATGAGGTGCCGCTGGATGATGTGCCAGCCGAGGTAGATGACTGGCCGAGAAAAGTACTCCCGTAGGAGTTTCTAGCCGCGAGGTTCCGGATTCTCTTTCTACAGACATAGCGCAATGTATATATCTGAAATTTATAAAAAACATAAACGGGTTAAATTAAACAATTCAAATAAATCTAATTCCAATCCTAAACTAATTCCAAACCTAAACTAATTACCTAACTAACCACCTAAAAAAACAATTACCTAGAGAGATGTTGAGTAGTTGTTAGAGAGAAGGGAATGAGCAACTGAAATGCTTCCGCGAGGTCCCTATATATACAGTTTTGAGCTTGGTCGTACATTAGTCGTAACTATACGACTAATGTACGACCAATAGTCATAAAAGAGTCGTAATATTACGACTAATGGACGATCAATACGTATTACGACTACATTACGACTACGCGTTACGACGACACTACGACTAATGTGTGTCCATCTGTGTATTACGACCAAATAGGGTCGAAACATTACGACTACGTTACAACAATTAGTTGTGACTTAGTCGTAATATTACGACTATTTAGACTCCAATGATTTATTAGTCGTAATGTAGTCGTCTAAACCCTAAACCATAAATCCTAAACCCTAAACCATAAACGTAAACCCTAAACCCCAAACCACAAACCTCCAACCCCCAAACCCCAATTACCACAAACCGCAAACACGTATCAAATCTCGAAACTCCAAAAAAATTTCATAATGCAAACATAATTAAGATATCGTAATATTATGTGGATCATAATTTTATAATGCAAACATAATGTATTTCATAACGGAAACAAATACAAGTGACGGTAGAGTACATAATCAAACACACTTAATCATCACTCGTCCTCAGAAACATTTTCCACCTCATCATTCTCTTCAAATTCATCTTCGTTGGCTTCGTCCAAAATCGCATCGTCTGGAAGTTCTTCATATATCGGATTATGCGGATCAACAAGTAATATATCATCAATACGTTGCTCAGGTACTTCTACTTCATTTACGACATCTTCTTGTAAAGGCGGTTGTTCATCGTTCAATACTCGGCCCCAAGGTGTAACTTTTATAGCGGCTAACCAGGAACTTCCAGATTGTCTGATCCTTGGGTAAGGTATAAAACATACTTGGTCTGCCTGAGAAGCCAATATGTATGGCTCAAATTTGTTGTACCTCCGTGTGGCATTTACGTCAACAACACCAAACTTACTATACCGAACACCTCTATTGACAGTGGGATCAAACCATTCACATTTGAAGAGTACGCATTTGAGCTTCATGCCGGGAAACTTCACTTCGATGATCTCTTGTATGATTCCGTAAAAATCTGTTTCGCCTTTCACACATACTCTATAGTTCATTGTTGCTCTCCTGTTTCCATATTCGTAAGTGTGAAAAGTGTATCCACGTGTGAAATACATAGATGCTGTGGTGACCTTCGCGTCCGGACCTTCTATCAATTCGTGTAACCATTGAGGATAAAATGGATCATCATAATCGACCTGCAGTATATATCGATAGATTTGAAACATATCCATCTGAAATTAAATAAATAAATATATATATATATATATACAATGTCATAAATATATATATATATATATATATATATATATATTTACCTGCGTTTTTAACCACTTCACAAAGTGTTGATCTTTCCTTTTGTTGATACCATTGGTTGATATCCCTGGTATAGCATCTTCGACTTGGGCAACGAATCACAGTTTTAAAATAAATTCATGATATTAGATATTGTAGTATATGTGTGGTAATTAAAACATCACGGCATATAAAGAATACTACTTACTTTTCAAAATACTCAAGCTCCTCGCAGTTAAGGAGGATATATGTGTACGCACTGTGGGCGTCTTCAGAACTCGACCACCAAACTTCTCTCAACCTTCCACCTAGACGTCCAACCTGACAGAATATGTCTGGAACGTCTTCAACAATATATGTCAGCACAACACCACCATCATCATACCTGCTCGTTGTTCTTTTCCGAGTCCGCGCTTGTGATCCAAAGTAGTATGAAGTGAAATGAGATGTTTCCGCATTCAAACTTCCAGCAACTATTGAACCTTCCACTCTTGCATGATTTTTTGCTTTCCCTTTTAGATGTTTCATGGCTCGCTCGTAAGGATACATCCATCCATTATGAACAGGTCCGCGAAGCAGTGCCTCATACGGAAGGTGGATAACAAGATGTTCCATGACGTCAAAAAAAGTCGGAGGAAATATTTTTTCCAAATTGCACATCAAGATCGGGATATTCTCATCAAGTTGTTTGATTACATCAACAGTTGTGATCCCAATAGCTTTTTTCTCTCTTTTCCTTAGATTTTTAAAATCTTTCGACTCAATTGTCAACTCTTTTTTTAATATATTTTAAAATATTAGTTTAGATTTTCGAGATAACAATGGATACTTTTAAATATTTGAAAAAGAAGAGAAGAAAGATACTAGAATCACAAGTTCGTGGATTCTATGTGAAACCAACGTTTCAACGTACGTCTCGCATTGATCTCTTCGGAGTTGTGATCCTAGTACCTTTCTTCCCTCTTTTTCAAATCTTTCAATTCTTTATCTAAAATATTTTAAAATATTTGTTTGGCTTTTGGAGAAAACGATGGCTCTTTTATAGGGGACATTACGACTACCTAGCTTCGAAATTTTACGACTAATTAGCATCTTGGTCCATCATCTAGTCGTAATCTAGTCGTATTTTACGACCAGTTAGCATCGACCTACCATTAAACCCTTGACCGAAATCCTAAACACGAGTGATCGTACACTAGTCGTAATTTAACGACTATAGTACGTTTACACGGACACGTGGTCGTACATTGGTCGTTATGTTATGACTAATGTACGTCTAGAGAAATTGGTAGCAAGTTAACCTCTGTTTTACGACTAATGCATTTTCAAACGTAATGTAGTCGTAAATGAGATGGTTAATTACGACTACACATATGTAGTCGTAATATCTAATGCTATACCAGCGTTTTCTTGTGGTGGAACTTTTGTTAAAACCTCTTATATTCTAGAAAAAATCAGTCATTAGAAGGATCTGTTATTGACATTTCTACCTTAATTTCCAAACGCAGGCTTCGCAGGAAAGACTTTACATTTTTCTTTCGAAAATCTCGATAGAAATGATCGAGTAGCATTCGCCAAATCAGATTTTGTAGGCTTGTGCTGAGTTTCTTTACTAGTGTCACAATACATTGGAGATTTTAAAATATAACAGTACGTTGGAGATTTCACCGTTGCCTCCTTCTCCATAACCTCCTTACCATTCATCATTGCATTCTCATTATCTTCCATATTGATTACAGCACAATCCTTACTTATCTCCTTTGGTTTTCCTTCTACACTAACATTTTCCTCTTCGTTGGTATCTACCCCCTTTTTAGATTATCCAAAATTGTTTCCTCATCCCTCCTCATTACTACCGAATCTTCTCCTACCACTACTTCAGGAACATCCAAATTATCAACCTCTTTACCATTATTTTCAACAGTATTTTCCCCTTGAGCTACCTTCACATTACTCTTCTCATGATTATTAACTAAAGAGAGTTGCTAAAATATTTCGAATCAGTTTATTATAAAGCATCGTTTTATGATTTAAATAAAAGTCGTAGACCAGTCGGTGTGAAATCGTTACATCAGTCTGCAACGTGGCAGACAAAGTTTGACATGTTTAGGACCTTAATCACGACCTGACCACGTGATTATCGTCCAGAAACAACAATACAATATCGTATAGCTTAATTTCTTTGATTATAGTTAATACCTTTGATTGAACCCTGTTTTTCCAAAGGTCTACAAACTTGGCCACCATGTGATTAATTTATAATTTTATTATTCTGTATATTAAAGAAACTTAACTTTATAATTCGAACATATATTCACGTCATTAGGCCTGGTTACATTTTTGAACTGTTTAGGAAGTAACATGTTCTAATTTTAAAAGTAAGAAAGATTTACTTAAAAAAATGTTTCCACCATTTCACATTTTCGACACTGATTACAAAAATAATTGGAATGTATTTATGTTGTTATTAATTACTAGGAAACCACCCCGCGCGTAAACGCGCGGGAGAAAAGATGTTTTTTTTTTAAAGTAATTTTTATATAATTTATATTTGTTAGTCAATCATTTTGAATCATTTAATAAACTAATTATTTTGTACGAAGATCAATACTTAAAAAATAATCTTATATAATAGAAAAGTGAAAATATAATTTGTGTTTGAAAATGTATAAATTTAAATGTTATGTGTTTAGCATAACAATATTAAGTAATATTAAAGTCGCAGTCATTTTCTTTTATCTTTTTATATATGAGAAGACAAACTTTTAAAATTTGTTAAAATAATGGAATAGTTTAAATCTTATAATTAAATAATATAATATGTTTTAAAACACTGTAATTATCATGCAAAGAACGACATTTTTAAATCTATGAGGCTTAGTACCTCCATACAAACTGGGTTAGAAATACAAAAAAAAATGGACTTTATCAGAAGTAGAATAAGAGATTACACAAAAAAATTTAGGTTGTTTTCTTACAGCCAGATTGGTTTGGATATGGTAGTTTAGTTTCATTGAAACTAAATCTATTAATTTATTTTTGCAGACACCACATTAAATTTTTAAAGATCGTTTAAAACTATATAATGAATCAAACATTATATTCAAGAGTACTAAGAATCATACCTATATCAGAAAAAAAAACACATATATCTTCTTAAAATATTGCATCTGTAAAACGTTCTATTTTTAGTAATCTGAAAAGGTACATTGATAGATTATCAAGAGTTGTGTTTTGTTTTAAAATGAATATTTTCAAGAGTTGCAAGGAAAAAAAAGTTCAACCAAATACATTTTCAGGACCATTAGATAGAACCATAATAATTACAACCACGAGACTGAAACTCTTCAAAACAATTTTTTAAAATCAAGAATTAGGGAAAAGTATGACTCTTCAAATTAAAGAGATGTGTTGTTTGAAAAAAAACATAACTGCTCATAGCAATTTTAGTTTAAGTATAAAAAAAATTATTAAGACCAATAGAAGAAAAAAAAAACAATTATAACCAAAGATTGTAATCCTTCAAATATGAAAAAGTATGACTCTTTCATGTAAAAAGATGTGTTGTTGAAAAGAATATATGTTAATGCCATAAATATCGTATGTCTAAAAAACATTTCTTAGGACAATTGCATGAAAAACAAAACAGTGGTTGAAAAAATTGTATCTTTTCATAATAAACTGAAATATATTAGTTTAAAAGTTGCATCATTCATTATAAAAATAATTGAGTATTTTCAAAAAAAAAAATTGTTGAAAGGTTGTATCTTTTCATAAGAACCGAATTATATTAGTTTAAAAGTTGCATCTTTTCATTACTAAACAAAGTTTATGTTTCAGATAAAATAGTTTAAAAGTATTTAAAAGAGAGTATAAGAATTGTGTCTTCTCAAAATAACAATTGTTGAAAGTTTGTATCTTTTCATAAAAAAAAACTTAAATATATTAGTTTAAACATTGCATCTTTTCATTATAAAAATAATTTGTATTTAAAAAAAAATCTATTATTTTAAAAGTTGCATAAAAAATTTATTTGGACCATTATATGAAAAACAAAACAATTGTTGAAAGCTTGTATCTTTTCATAAGAACTGAAATATATTAGTTTAAAAGTTGCATCTTTTCATTATAAAAACAATTGTGTCTCAGAAAAAATAATTTAAAAATATTTAAAATAGTTATAATATTTAAAATAGTTATAAGAGTTGTGTCTTCTCATAATAAAAATCTACTAATTAAACAATCTTGATTAATTTCAAAGGCTGTGAATGCCGAATAAAAAGAAAATTGAGACTCTTTATAAAAATGTCTATAAGTGTGAAAGGTTGAAAATACAAAATAAAATGAAAAGTTGTGTCTATTTAAAGAACTGAAATATATTAGTTTTAAAGATTGTGTATGTTTTCATAAGAACTAAAATATATAAGTTTTAAAGTTGCATCTTTTTGGTTATAAATAGAATTGTGTTTTTTATAAAATAATTTCTATTATTTTTAAAATTGCATCTTTTTCATTATAAAAAAGTTTGTGTCTCATAAAAAATAGTTTAAAAGTATTTAAAATAGGTTGTAAGAATTGTGTCTTCTCATAATAACAATTTTTGAAAGGTTATATCTCTTCGTAAAAAATGAAATATATTAGTTTAAAATTAAAGTTGCATCTTTTCATTATAAAAACAATTGTGTCTCAGAAAAAATAATTGAAAAATAGTTATAAGAGTTGTGTATTCTCATAATAAAAATCTACTAATTATAACAATCTTGATTAATTTAAAAGTCTGTGAATGCCAAATAAAAAATAATTGAGACTCTTAATAAAAATGTATATTAGTGTGAAAGGTTGAAAATACAAAATAAAATGAAAAGTTGTGTCTCTTTAAAGAAATAACTGAAAGATTGTGTCTCTTAATAAATAAAATGAGAGGTTGTCACTTAATAAAAATCTCAACTAATTCTAAAGGTTGTGAATGTCAAATAAAATAAAAATTGTGTATCTTAATAAAAAATCCCCATTAATTCTAAAAGTTGTGAATGTCAATCAAGATGAAATGTTGTGACTCTTAATAAAAATATCAATTAATGTAAAATTTTGTAAATGTAAAATAAAGTGAAAGTTATTTCTCTTAATAAATAAAATGAAAGGTTGTGTCTCTCAATAAAATAAAATGAAAAGCTGTGTCTCTTAATCAATAAAATGAAAGATTGTGTGTCTTAATAAAAATACCAATTAATTCTAAAGTTGTGTATCTTAATAAAAATCTCAATTAATTCCAGAGGTTGTGAATGCCAAATAACATGAAAAGTTGTAATTCGTAATAAAAACGCCTATTAATGTGAAATATTGTAAATGCAAAATAAAATGGAAAGTTGTGTCTCTTAAAAAAAAAAAGGAAAAGTTGTGTTTCTAATAAATAAAATGAAAGGATGTGTATCTTAACAAAAATCTCAATTAATTCTAAAGATTGTGATACCAAATAAAATAAAAAGTTGTGTATTTTAATAAAAATCTCAATTAATGTGAAAGGTTGCGAATGCCAAATAAAATGAAATGTGGAGTATTTTTGAAAAATATATTTTATGATTTGTTATATACCCTTAAAAGTGTCTTTTAAGGAAACAAATAAATAATTAACCTTCTCTGATTATTTTTATATTTAATTTTAAAAATGGTTTGTATTTAAATTTGGCATACAAACTTTATAAAGTAGTTCCATAATTTGTTTAACACGATACACCTTGGATTGTATATTCATTTCTATAGGTGTGTAGTATTTACCATCAGGAGTCATGCCTTTCCATTTTTCAAAAAAAAAAAAAAAGTTTTGATGTTAGTGTCTATGTGCTTTCATTACCATACATATGAGTGTATATATTTTTATACTTATTAGAAGGTACAATAGAACTTTAAGGCTGTTTCATATACACTTCTTTTTGAGCCATCGATCCATATCATGGATCATAGTCTATAACACCCGACCATGAATAGTATGTTTACCACTCATGATGGTTCGGCCTTAACTCTAATGACTTGCATCCATAAGTATCAATGATATTATGTTCGTTCACTTTTGGTAACATTACGTTCGCACCCTTTTGGTGATGTTGTATTCACACCTTTATGATGACGTTACATTCTCACCATTTTGGTGATGTTACATTCGCACCCTTTCGGTGACGTTCCATTTGCACCCTTTCGGTGACGTTAAATTCACACCTTTTTTATCCCGAACCACTCGCACCCTTTCGGTGCCGAACCGTTCGCACCCTTTCGGTGCCGAACCGTTCGCACCCTTTCGGTGCCGAACCGTTCGCACCCTTTCGGTGCCGAACCGTTCGCACCCTTTCGGTGCCGAACCGTTCTCACCCTTTCGGTGCCGAACCGTTCGCACCCTTTCGGTGCCAAACCGTTCGCACCCTTTCGGTGCCGAACCGTTCGCACCCTTTCGGTCCCGAACCGTTCGCACCCTTTCGGTCCCGAACCGTTCGCACCCTTTCGGTCCCGAACCGTTCTTTCGGTCCCGATCCGTTCGCACCCTTTCGGTCCCGAACCGTTCGCACCCTTTCGGTCCCGAACCGTTCGCACCCTTTCGGTCCCGAACCGTTCGCACCCTTTCGGTCCCGAACCGTTCGCACCCTTTCGGTCCCGAACCGTTCGCACCCTTTCGGTCCCGAACCGTTCGCACCCTTTCGGTCCTGACACGTTCGCACCCTTTCGGTCCTGACACGTTCGCAACCTTTCGGTACCAACACGTTCACACCCTTTCGGAACCAACATGCTCACACCCTTTCGATCCCGACACGTTCGCACCCTTTCGGTCCCGTCATGTTCGCACCCTTTCGGTACCGACACGTTCGCACCCTTTCGGTACCGACACGTTCGCACTCTTTCGGTCCCGATACATTCGCACACTTTCGGTCCCGTCACGTTCGCACCATTTCGGTTTCGATACGTTCGCACCTCTTGGGTCACGGCACGTTCGTACCTCTTGGTTCATGACACATTTGTACCTCTTGGGTCACGACACATTTGTACCTCTTGGGTCACGACATGTTCGTACCTCTTGAATCACGATACGTTCATACCTCTTCGGTCACGACACATACAAATATTATCTTCTAAAAAGTCAATATTAATATTTAAACTTATGAAAATGTATGANCTTGGGTCACGGCACGTTCGTACCTCTTGGTTCATGACACATTTGTACCTCTTGGGTCACGACACATTTGTACCTCTTGGGTCACGACATGTTCGTACCTCTTGAATCACGATACGTTCATACCTCTTCGGTCACGACACATACAAATATTATCTTCTAAAAAGTCAATATTAATATTTAAACTTATGAAAATGTATGAAAAATATGATTGTGGCTATTAAAATGAAATATATGCATTTTCAATGAAGAGGTGTCAAATATTAGATGACCTCATCAATCATATGAAAAGTTTTTTTTTGGTCCATTAGATCTTAAAATCAAGTTAACTATGACCATTAGATTAAATTTTTTTTTCCTATAAAAAAATGTAAAAAAAAATGCTGATCTCACTTTTAGTTTGCTATTATATATAGATATCTATTTGATTAATAGTATTTGAGATGAATAAAATTATTTTAAAATAATACAGTTTGTAACTAATATTAATATAAATAAGTATAATTTGTAATGTAATTCAAAAATTATGTGTAACAAAAAGAGATACATATTACCTTTTAAAAAACTGAGTAATATTTTAACAACAAAGGTTTAGTCTTCTAATTCGGCGAATTATTTTAATTTAGTTAAAGTACTCTTGAAATCCAATAAATTACTTTAATGGTTGGTTTGAATTGACTCTTTGGCATGGTCTCCGGACGTGTCGGAAACGCGTCGGTAAAAGGTTAACAAACAAATTTGTATTTAAATTGTTTTAAAAAAATATAGATAATTTTTGTAGCGGCATGGATAGATCGTTACGGAAGAAAACGGTAAGACTCTTACTGAACTCGTCAAAAGTAAAGACGAAACATTCTTACAGAGAAGAACATTATTAGCCGGTTTAAAGTGGTTCAATGTAAATATAAATTAAGTTGGTTTAATTCGGTTTAGGTTATTATATATATTCTGTTTGTAACAAACTTTATAACTGACGAGATTGAATACACAGTTCATTTTACACTTTTCTTCGATGAACTTTAATCTCTATTACTAGATTTGGACCCGCACAACCGTGCAGGTTATATAATATATATATATATATTTGTTTTATATCATTAATAACGTTAGTCATATATAACTATTACAAACAGAATAGTTTTATAGCTTGTACGTTAATATCAATTTTTTCTTATTATATATTTATCTAAGTGGCTTTATATTTAATTATTAAAATTAATATATGCATGAAAAATTATATTATTTTATATATAATTTATACTAAATTATTATTTGAGTTTCAAAGTTAGATTACCGTTTATTAAAGTTTTTATGTTTATAAAGATAATACGATATTATAAAAGTTTAAGATATGTTAATTTTATACATGTATTTATAGTTACTAATGTTAATCCGTTCTGCCAATATATTATATGTTTTTAACATTAATATTTTCTATTTATGAAAATAAAATTGATTAATTTATCAACTTAATATAATTTTATAACATTCACTTTATTATAATAATTTCATTTAATTTGATAGTTTATGATTATTAAATAGCTAAAAAGAATAAAATCTGTTTTCATATTCATATATATATATATTAATGTATAATTATTTTCATTACTAATTCGAAATTTTATTCAAGTTATTAATTAGTGAAATATTTATATAATGTTTTTAAAGTTAAGATCTTGCTAAAATCTTTTCAACAGATTTTTAAAAAAGAATTAATACATATTTATATTAAAATAAAAAGATATCAAATATATTATGATTGAAGTGGTTACAAAGAAATGAAATATAGTTAACAAATCTTTTTTTTCTAATGGTCCAAATAAAAAAAAATCCCACATGAATTGAGTCATGACTTCTCTTTTAATATAATAGATGGTATCAAAGCCATGTTAACACAGCTTCCTTACACATTGCTAACAATTCTATCATGAGAGAATTAAACATGTAGATCAAGACTGCTACACCATACGGGAACGCATTGACAATGTCATGATCAAAACGATGCATGTCCGCACTCACAACCAACACTACAAGAAAATTAAGAAGTTACTAGAAAATTTTACTCGAAAAATAATTCCTCGTAAATTTACTACGAACTTACTTCAGTTTTACGAGGAAAACTTGTTTCCTCGTAAGGTCCGCGTACAGATACGAGAAACATTTTTTCTCGTAACACCGTAGTAAGCTTACGAGGAAACTACGTGGAAAAAGTCCATTTCCTCGTAAGCTCGTAGTAACACACTTTCCTCGTAACGTCCTAGTAAAGCCTTACTACGAAATTATGAGTAATGAATTTGTTACTACGAAATTAAAAGGAACTGGATAGAAAATATCGAATTTAAATCAAAAACGTGTTTTGTACCTACATTTCCTACCAATTTCCTAGTAAATGCTCAGATTAGAAAATTTCTATAAATACCACAAGTTGTGATTAATTTGAAATACACTAAAAAAAAATCAGCTATAAGCTTGATCAAACACAAAAAAATGTCCGGTCCGGGAAATATTTTCGAGTTGCGGAAGTGGATGTATTCACACAGAGATAATAACGGGAGAGTGACGAAAGAATTTCTCGAAGGGTTGGAGACGTTTATGCATCAAGCAGATTTTACACCACTCACGCAGGAAAGTGGTAAGATGTTCTGTCCTTGTCGGAAATGCTGCAATACAAAATTAGGCCCTCGTGAAAATGTTTGGAAGCATTTAATAAATAGAGGTTTCATGCCATATTATTATATTTGGTATCAACATGGAGAAGACGATGCTAGTTGTAGGAATGAAGGTAGCAGTAGTAATAGCAATTTTTAGGTTGACCCGGTTGATCATTTGCGTAATGAAAATAGCTATCATCACCAAGAGGAACAAATGGTAGATTGTGATATGGTTCATGATATGGTAGGTGATGCATTTGTAACTCATGATGATGATGAAATTGAAGAACCAAACTTAGATGCAAATTTTTTTTTATGAAATGTTAGAAGCTGCGAATGAGCCAATTTACAGGGTCGTAGAGAAGCTCTGTCTAAATTGTTGTTGGCTGCTAGAATGATAAGTATTAAAACCGATCACAATCTACCTGAAAATTGTATGGATGCATGGGCAAACTTGTTTAAAGAGTATTTGCCAGAAGACAATGTGTCTGTTGAATCTTATTATTAGATTCAGAAATTGGTATATAGTCTTGGGTTGCCCTCGGAGATGATAGACGTTTGCATCGATAACTACATGATTTACTGGGGAGATGATGAGAAGTTAGAAGAATGTCAATTTTGTAAGAAGCCACGATTCAAACCGCAAGGTCGATGGCGTAATAGGGTACCGTACCAAAGGATGTGGTACCTACCAATCACAAACAGATTGAAAAGATTGTACCAATCTGAGGAGACTGCTGGAGGGATGAGATGGCACGCCGAGCATACTCAGACGGATGGAGAGATGACTCATCCATCAGATGGAAGAGCCTGGAAACATTTTAACAATGTACATCCACATTTCGCTAGCAATAGCCGGAATGTGTATCTTGAATTATGCACTGATGGATTTATTCCATTTGGAATGTCTGGGAGAGAATATTCATTGTGGCCGGTCTTTCTTACACCGTATAACCTGCCACCTGAGATGTGCATGCGACGAGAGTTTCTATTCATGACCATATTAATACCTGGTCCAAAACATCCAAAAAGATCTCTCGACGTTTTTCTACAACCACTGATACATGAGTTGAAAGATTTGTGGTCAACAGGGGTGAGGACATATGATTGTTCAACGAAAACAAACTTTACGATGCGAGCGATGCTTTTGTGGACCATAAGTGACTTTCCTGCATATGGGATGTTGTCTGGGTGGACTACACATGGGAGATTAGCTTGTCCATATTGTAATGGAAGGACAGATGCGTTTCAGTTGAAGCATGGTAGGAAGACTAGTTGGTTCGATTGTCACCGTCGATTTCTTCCCGTTTACCACCCATACCGAAGAAACAAGAAATTGTCCAGGCACAAAAGGGTTGTCAGAGACACTCCTCCTCCATATTTAACTGGAGAACAAATCGAAGCGCAAATCGATTACTACTGTGCTTTAGAAACAGCTCCTCGTGGTGGGAATTGGCATGTTCCCAGTAATATGCCTGATTCTTATGGTGTTCAGCACAATTGACACAAAAAGAGTATATTTTGAGAATTGTCATATTGGAAAGATCTTCTTTTGCGCCACAACCTCGATGTGATGCATATAGAGAAGAAATTTTTTGAGAACATTGTGAACACTATATTGAATGTCCCAGGGAAGACGAAAGACAACGTAAAATCAAGGTTGGACTTACCCGATATCTGCTCAAGGAGTGAGCTACATATAAAAAGCAATGGGCAAGTTCCAGTTCCAATATTCAGACTGTCATCAGAAAAAAAGTCTGCGTTGTTCAACTGGGTGGCTTCAGAAGTGANAGGGAAGACGAAAGACAACGTAAAATCAAGGTTGGACTTACCCGATATCTGCTCAAGGAGTGAGCTACATATAAAAAGCAATGGGCAAGTTCCAGTTCCAATATTCAGACTGTCATCAGAAAAAAAGTCTGCGTTGTTCAACTGGGTGGCTTCAGAAGTGAAGTTCCCTGATGGGTATGTTTCAAATCTCTCAAGATGTATTGAGAAAGGGCAAAATTTCTTCGGGATGAAGAGCCATGATTGTCATGTCTTTATGCAGCGACTACTTCCCTTTGCGTTTGCGGAGCTACTACTGGCAAAAGTACATGAAGCAGTTTCATGTAATTAATTAATATAATACGATGATATGATTAATTTATATATATATATATACTAATGTGGATAATTTTTTTTTTTGTAATATATAAGGGATTGAGCATTTTTTAGGGATCTGAGCACCCGCACTCTTAAAGTGGAAGTTGTCCAACAACTTCATGAAAACATCCCCGTCTTAATCTGCAACCTGGAGAAAATATTTCTGCCTACTTTTTTCGACGTCATGGAACACCTAGTTGTCCACCTCCCGTATGAGGCATTACTTCGTGGACCTGTGCATTATGGATGGATATATCAGTATGAAAGGGTCATGAAAACTTTGAAAGGAAAAGCCAAAAACCTAGCAAGAGTTGAAGGTTATATTGTTGCGGGAATTTTGACGGAAGAAACATCACATTTCCCATCGTACTACTTTGCACCGAAAGTACGTACACGGAAACGAGCTCCAAGAAGACATGATGATGGTGGTCTCGTGCCGACATATATGGAAGACGATGTTCCAGACATCTTTTGTCAAATTAGGCGATTGGGTGGGAAACTGAAAGAGGTTTGGTGGTCGAGTGATGAAGACGTCCATAGTGCACACCTTTATATTCTTCTTAATTGCGAGCATCCATTGATTTCTTATTTTTAAAGGTAAATATATAAACATACACACTTATATATATATATATATATATATATATATATATATATATATATTCAATATTAAATATATAACATAACATATATGATTTTACAACCAATTTGTGACTCAAGTCGAGGAAGCAATACCTGGTATATCGACAACTGAGTTAGTCAAAAGGAAAGATCAACACTTTATCAAGTGGTTGAGGAAACATGTATTTATTATTACTTAAATTGTATGCATACATTACCACAAAGTAAGTCTAGTGTCTAGTTATATTACTTTTTGTTGCATGTTGATTATGACGATCCTGAGTATCCCGCATGGTTTCGCGAATTACTTCAAGGTCCAGTTGCAAAGGTCACTACATCATTGATGTATTTCACCCGAGGCTATACTTTTCATACCTATGACTATGGTAGACACCGGGCGACAAGTAATTATGGAATATGTGTGAAAGGCAAAACAGATTTCTACGAGATCTTGCTGGAGATTTATGAAGTTCAATTCCGAGGTATGAGTTTGAAATGCGTTTTCTTCGAGTGTGAGTGGTACGACCCCGTCGTCAACAGAGGTGTTCGGATTAACAAGAACGGTGTAGTTGATGTCAACGGTGGACGAAGGTACAACAAATTTTATCCAGGTTTCGAGTATTAATTAATTTTTACATTGATCTTTATTTTTGTAGGTACAACAAGTTCGAGCCTTTCATATTAGCTTCCCAAGCAGATCAAGTTTGCTTCATTCCATACCCTTGGATTACTACCTCGGGAATAAACTGGTTAGCTGTTATCAAAGTTACACCTCGAGGACGAATAATTGCTGGAGAAGAACCACCATTACAAGAAGAAAACACCAAAGAGATCGAGAAACCTGAAGCAGAAATTGATGACATCCTACTCATTGATCCGCATAATCTTGAACACGAAGATGTTCATAATCACTCAATGAACGAAGGTGTAGAGGACGAGTTGTTAGAAAATGATGATGTTTCAACAGATTACGAGAATGTATCCGAATGAATTATGTATGTTTATAAGTTTGTTTAATCACAGAATGAATTTGGATTATATATGTTTTAAGTTTGTTTAATCACAAAATCAATTTGCATTTTGGGTTTATGTGTAGAAGAGGTTAGAAGTTTGGTTGCAGAAGAAGTTATAAGTTAAGGAAGTTCCTAGTAATACCCTTACTAGGAATTTACGAGGAAAAACACGCGGGCATAGCTATTTTCTCGTAAAGCAGTTTCCTCGTAAAGTCCTAGTAATGGTATTACTAGGACTTTACGAGGAAATAAAAACACAGGCATAGCTATTTCCTCGTAAAGGCCTAGTAATGTTACTAGGGCTTTACGAGGAAACAAAATTCCTTATATAAACTCGAGCAATCCGATTTCTCATTTGTAGTAAACTTCTCTCTGAATTCTCGTAAGGTTCTCTCTATTTCCTAGTTAGGTGATTAGATTAGGTGGTTAGTTTAGGGAATTTAGATTAGGTGGTTAGTTTAGATAATTTATATTAGGTTGGTTTACTTTTTCTAACAGTTTTTTTTTTTAAATTATAAGGGAATTAATGTTTTGTTTTTTTGTTTTAATTTTAGATGGTCAGACAGAGCAAGATTGCTAAGGCTAAGATGCCTCTTCAGGGGAGTCACTACGGAGATCTTTTCGGGCGTCAGTCTGGTCCCGGTTCATCTTCGTCAGCTCCCGGTTCATCTTCGATTCCGGATCCTGACGCTGTTCCCGAGACTCAGGGAGCTTCTACGGCGTCCCGGTTTGAGCAACCACCTCCTCCTCCACTGGTCGGGGTTCATCCCGATTTGCAGGTGCCGCCGAACGCACCATTTTTGGTGTACACGGTGGCGGATATTTTGGCCCTTCCAGGCAGAGAAGGGCTGTTAGAGTTAGATCCTGTCCGACGGGACGACCACAACATATTATGGTATGTTTTAATTTTTAAATAGTGTTTTTAATTTATTTCTTAATTAACAAAATATTTACAAATTAATCTAATTAATGAATTATTTTTTGTCTTTCCAGGTTTGGTCTTGACGGATGTGTTGCAACTAGCGTCATAGACTGTATCAAGGGATACTTTCCCGATGCAGCTCCAAACTAGAAGAAGACGGCGAGCCACACAAAAAGACGTTGTTCAAATCGTTCGCTGTAAGTTTTATTAAATAACTTAATTTATTTTTAATTATTTAAAATTATTAATATTATTGAACTAATCCGTCTCTTATTTTTTCTGGTTACAGTAAAAATATCGTTGGTTTATTGGGATTCACCAGCGGGTGAAGACGCAGTTTGAGGCCACGGCAAGAGCACGATTGCTCGACATGGTCTACAACTGGAAGTGCGACTTTCAGGTCTGGATTTATAAATTATAATATATATATAATTTGAAAAATATTATTGACTTTAATTTTAATTATTTTAAATCAGGTGGATGGTTATGAGGACGGGAAATCCGATTGCCTCACAGCCACGGTGTGGGTGGCCTCATCAGCTATTGGGGGTTGCCGAACTCGGTCAGAACCTCCCACACAAACTCCGGGAACCGCATGACCAAAGACGAGCATGGCAACACGTAGATGCTTCACACCACGGGTTGAAAACCTCACAGGGAGTTCGTCTAGACATGGTAAGATGATTTTTAATAACTATTTAATTTTTACTCTATTTGAATATTCCAAATTAATATTTAATTTTAAAAATTATTTTTAGGCTAAAGAAACAGAAGTTCTTCCATCTCTGAAAGACCTTTACGAGAGGACCCACCAGAACAAGGCTGGGCAATTTGTAGATCCTGCTTCCGCGCGGATCTACAACGAGGTTGTTGCCCGAGTTGACGAACGCCAGACCCAGCTGACTCAGCAAACTGGGACTCCAGTCATATTATCCACTCTTGAAGTGGATAAGATTTACGAGGAGGTAAATAATTTTTTTTACTATTAATTTTTATTATTTATTTAAATTTTTTCTTAACGTTATTAATATTTTTATTTACAGGTCGCCCCTAGGAAAAAGGGGCGTATCGTCGGGATTGGCTCGGTTAACGATGTTCCCGCAGCGACATCATCTTATGTTCAGGAACATCACGATGTCAATGCTCAGCTGCGCTTGGAGTTGCAGGCGACGCAGTCTCATGTGAGTTTGCTCATCAAGCATGTGACTTCTCTCACCGATGTCCTTGACATTTTGGCGGTTGGAAACCCGCAATTGGAGGAGATGTTGCATCACAGACGGGAACGCTGAGGGATTCCAACCCAACAGCCTCCACCATCACTGTGGGAACCGAAATCCACCTATAGTCAATAAATCGTAAATAAGGAAACTTCGGGTAAACCCTAAGTTTCCAGAGGAACCAGCTATCTGCAGAACCTTACAACGAAAATTAAGAAAACGATGAACTTAAAATTAAACAGAGAATGAATGAGATTAAGAGCAAGAAGGTTCTTATTCCGAATCTGCGTAAGAACTGTTACAACGAGAGTGGCCGTAACTCTAGAAGTCTAAGAATGAAAAACCTAGTTGAGACGCAACTCGCTAACAGAAAACGAAAATATTCCTAAATGCTAATTTTGGTGGTGAGAGCTCTGAAAATCGTGTCTCAGCTTCTGCCCTATGCCTCTTGCTTATATACTCCCTTTTAGGCGGTTTTAGTCTTTCCATTTCGCCCGAATTCGAGTTTATCGGGAATCTTCCATTTCTCTTGAGCCTTCTTTTTCTCCCGCGGAAATCTTCTATTTATCTTCAAACTTGCCTTTTGTCTTCAAACTTGACATTTATCTTTCTTCTGCGAGTAAACCATCAAAACGTTATCGTATCTTCGGGTTATATTTCGTTAATATCGCGAGACGGGTTTTTATCGCGTTTTAGGACCTTTCGGGCCGTTTTACGATAAAATCCATTTTACGACTTTATACGAGATCGTTTCCTGATCCGATGCCGTTTTTAGTAAATTCCCGAGTAAATCGTAAATTTTAGCTACGTTTGTTTCTTGGTTATCCGTTGCCGTTTTTACGATTTTCTCGACGTTTTTTATTAAAAACGCGTTTTATGATTTTAACGAGAAATATCGAATAAATCGTATAGTTTAGGCAATGGCCGGTGGACTGTCCGGGAAGCTTCTAGTTCGCCCAACGGCGAACTAGCCGGGACGAGGCTATTTCGCCCACCGGCGAACTAAGCCGGCTTGGCTTAGTTTGCCGTTGGGCGAACTAGCCGGGACGAAGCTAGTTTGTGTTTTACGCCGGTTTCGGTTTTTCGCGGTTTTGTAAAACGATTCTTCGAGTTTTATAAAACGATTCTTCGAGTTTTATAAAACGATTCTTCGAGTTTTATAAAATGATTCTTTGAGTTTTATAAAACGATTCTCGAGTTTATAAAACGATTCTTCGAGTTTTATAAAATGATTCTTCGAGTTTTATAAAACAATTTCTTTTATATTTCTGCGAGGAGTTTTGGCCGTTGATTCCGTCGTACCGATTTTGACTCCAACAGTTAGCCCCCCAGTTCGTAAGAATCATTGAGTTCTTGCGAGCGGATCGAGCTTGTTTTGGCGAGTTTGGTAGAATTAGGCGGAACTTTAATTGCCAAAAGTCCAAAGGTGAATATTAAAGTTTTTCTTATAAGTATATGGCTCCACAACTTGCCTAAGTTTCAAGAGGCTCTCTCTCTACTTCTTCCTTTGGATCTTTTCTTTTTCTTCGATCGTCTATCATGTCTTTCGAATGGAGAGCTTCAGATCATGCTCATGCATCGATCCTTGATTCGAGCGACCTTGATGTGCCTGGCGGTTGCTTCCTTCCCAGGCCGATCTTTCGTCGTTTTTCCACGACCGAGATAGAGTTTTTGGAATACTATTCGGCTTTGAAGGCCGCCGCGGTGCCGCCTACGAGTTTCTGGGTTCCGAAGAATGATAAACTTCGGAAGAAAACGATCGGTCCCAGTGCGAGCACTATTGACTCTCTTAGAGATTTGAGGAATCTCCGTGCGATCCCTGAGTCGGTCCAGTTTCACCTCCCCGTCCAAGGTCAGGATGTCGAGAATCTACCTTCAGGCTATTTTTCATGCTACGAAACCTTTCTGTTGAACTGTCAGCTGTGGTTCCCTATTCCTCGAGCCATGAGTTCTTAGATAGGTTTGGTGTTCCGTTCAGCCAGCTACGTCCTAGCGGATTGCAGCACCTTGTTGGAATCTTGGTACTAGGCTACGAACGCGGAATGTCCCTTGACGCGGACTATCTTTCGGCTATATTGACATTCAAAGGAAGAGGGGGCGGCGTTTACCTGGCCCCTCGGCGAGACATGACGGTTAATTGCGGGCTTGCCTCGAATGATCATGATTGGACTGATCGATTCTTTTATGTCAAAATTGATAGCGCATCAGTGGAGGAGAGTTGTATTCCTTTGTTCAGGACCGCGTGGGTGACAACATGTATTCTATTGACGCGATCCTCATGTACATATAGATTTTAACTTTTTTCGTGCGTTTCGCAGTGTCTACCATTTGCAAGCTGGTGCTTAAGGATTTTCCGGAGGTCATGAACCTTCTTCGTGGCGGCCCACTTTATTGGGGACATTTTTCTCCGAAAAGGGTCCGTCGCGCCGTTGCCTATTATTCATCCGGTTTTTCTCGGGATAGTTATATTGAGGTAGAGGCGGATGATGGTGCGCAGGAGAGGGAAAGATCCAGGTCTCCGCAGGACAGAGAAGTTCCGATTGGTCGTGGTCGAGCGTTTGACGATGATATCAATAACGAAGATCTTATTGATTTTTCGGCCTTCGAATTCGATCCGACCGAGATGTCGTCCCGAGAACTGGCTGACACACCACTTGCGAAGGCGTCGAGGCTTTTCAACAAGGTTTGTCTATTTTGCTTTATCTCGGTCACCTCTTTTGTTTTTATAAAGGATGATTTTTCCCTTTTTGCAGGGTCTTCGCTTCATGACCGAAGCGGTGAACGCGAATAGTGCGGAACTTCGCAGGGCCGAGTCTAGGGATTCAGCGGCAGAGGCGGAGGCTGCTCGTCTCAAAGAAGAGATCGATGCCGGTTTCTCCCGCGCCCAGGATTTAGCCATAAGGGAGGCCGCTCGTTTGAGAGAGGAGTATGAAGAGGAATCTAGTCGAAGATTAGAGCTTTCCGACGCGATGGTTCGTCATGCTCGTAGAGCGGGGAAAAGAGAGGTTGCTGCGGAGTTCATGGCTCACCGTGAGCGGTTCGTGCCTCTTTATGCGGAATTCGAAGATGCGCAAAGGGCGAATGGCGATTTCCGCGAGTGTCGGGGCGTAACCGGGGTTTGCATCTTAGCCAAAAACCGGACTATTCGTATGAGGTTGAGATTGCGAAGCAGACATCGCGTCTGGCTAAGAGAGAGAAGAAGAAGAACGAGTCCGTCGATCCGGGGAAGCACATGTGGGATCAGTGGAATCCCATTGTGGTGTCGCCGGATTCGGTAGAGGTTGGACCTGGGATCTCGGACGTAGAGGGTGAAGTTGATCAGTCCGCGTTTGATGACTTCAATGTGTGATGTTATTGCTTTTATGATTTCGTTGTTGTTTTTCCGGGACTGGCCGTTGGTTGCTTTGACTTCCTACCGCTGGGCGGTGTGTATTTGAAGACTTTCTAAGAAGAAATTTTTTCTAAGTATGAAATTCGCGTTTCGTTTTTAGATGTAGAGGGAAGAATACGAGTTGTCATCTCGCATCTAATTCTTGGTGTAAATCGTCCAATTCGTTAACTCGGAAGGTTTCGATTTTCGCGAGTGTTTAGATGTGGGCGAAGACACATTCCTTTAGGATCTCGATTCATGCCTTGAGAAGTTAGCGACCAGTGTGCTGGGTTTAGGGCAAGACCTAGGTTTACTTTCGGATTGAGGCTATGCGATGACTAGTCGGCTTTCGTTTTGCCTAATGCGATTTTAACCTGACTCCATACCGATTTAGAATCCACGATAGGTTCTCGGCTTTACGATTCGTATGGTTGGAACCGAGCATCTCACCGGGAACAATTTCTAAGTTGCCTGGAAGTGCTGACCAAAAATTTGGATTTCTTTTATAGCGCGCTATTTTATCCTAGTCGGATGTATGCGGACCGATAGGTCGATGCGTTTGTTTAGGACGGCTAGCGCGCTAGACGGGGCCAATCACCGAGCGTTCGTGTTTATAGTCGCGGACGGACTTAAGGGAATATTTTTCTTGAGAATCTAGGCAACGTCTTGCCGGTTCTTTCCGAAAATATTTCGATGTGCAAGTTTTATAGAAACGATTAAGTAGTTGTTACTGCGGAAGCGATTTTCTGGATGTTTGGAATTCGTTTTTTGCGTTTTCGATAGTAGCGGAGATTCTAACTTTGTCTTTATTAAAAATTTTGAAAATTTTTGGATTACAAAGCGAAAGTTTTTTTTTTAAATTTGGGAGTATACGAAGCCACTCCCCCCCCCCCCCCCCCCGTTTTGGAAGGGGGATAGCTGAACTCGTCTTTAGGCGAGCTGCCTACGTATTCCTTTCGAAAATCAAGCCATCTCGTAGTTCTGATTGTTTGTGCGAGTATGCTTACTCGGCTGTCGCAGACTTTTCGATCACTTCAGTTTTCGGATCGATGTCTTTGTCCGGGCTTTTCTCCTCGGCTGGGTAGAAGCGATGGGTGCGGAAATTTGTTGTTTCTTGACCGTTGCTTGCTTTGGATCGTCTTCTGCGGGTGGTGGCGTAACCTTTGCCCGTTTTGGTTTCACGATTGCGACCGCCAATTGTCTCAGCTTGTGTTCGGCCAGGAAGCAGGATCATGATTGTCTTTGGTATCCCCAAATTGCTGCGATTCCCGTGGGAGTCGGGAATTTGATGCCTAAGTGATACGTTAATTGAACCGCCTTCATAGAATTTATCCAAGGCGTGCCCATGATCACATTGTAGATGGCCGGGAAATCGACTACCGCGAAGTTGACGATTTTCGTCACTTCTTTCACTGCGACCGGTAGTCGGATCGATCCCAGGGTCATGGACGTCTCGCCGGAGAAACTGGTCAACAGTTTTGGAATTGGCTCGACTTCCGAGAGATTAATTCCCATGCGCGCTAGTGTGTTTCGGAAGATCACGTTGACGGTACTTCCGGTATCGACCAGGATTCGAGCAACTTCTAAATCGCTTATCACTAAGTCGATGTCAAGGGGATCGGCGTGAGGTTGGTCGATTCCGCCGGTTTCAGCGTCGGTGAATGAGATTACCCCTTTCGGAGTGTCATCCAACGACACCTTCCAACTCGAGCCGGTTTCGGCTTTGCGTTGGTAGGATTTGATAGACGAGACGGTGTCGTTGTAATATTGCGATTCACCGATAATCATGTTGATTATTCGGTGGTTAGCGTCGTTACCCTTCTCGTCTTGCCTTCGTCCTCGTTTTTCGCCCGACTGGTTCCCCTGAGGCGGAGTTTCCGCTCGCGTGTTCCTGTCGTTTTTCGGGAGGCGGTCTGAGTCGCGGATGAGATCCTTGACGCTGGATATCTCAGAGAGTTCTCCTGCGATCAGTTTTGCGGCAAGTCTGGCACCGAGAACTTTGCAGTTCATGGTAGAGTGTCCACGGGTTTGGTGGAGGTCGCAGAAAGTATTCTCATCGTAATTCGAATTTCTTGTCCGCGTGTTACCCGTAGTTCGTCCTTGCTCCGATCCGGAGTTAATGGCGTAGTTATGCGCCCCTAGGAGATCCTGTCCCTCGTGATGGACGAGTTTGTCGTTATGAGAATTCCTCTTTTTCTGCTTCTACTCGGACGCGTTATCCTTTGCGGACGTTTTCGTCGGTTTATGCTTTTCGGACAGGATTTTTGTCTTCTCCTCGATGGTTATGTAATCAGTAGCCTTATGGAGCGTGTCCTGGATCATCCGCAGTTTCTCGAGAGTTATCCATTTGCGGAATTTCGATTTGAACCAGAGCGATTTCCTTAACGCGTCGATGGCGGCTTTGTCGCTAATTCCGCTAACCCTAGCCATGACGAGTTTGAATCTACTCATGAAATCGCGGAGAGATTCGTCCTCCTTCTGCGCCAAGCTCCAGAGGTCGGCGTCGGAGGTTTCCAGGTTAATGAACATCGAGTATTGCTTCAGGAATTCCGAAGCGAGTTGGCAGAAACTTCTGATCGAATTTCGCCTAAGTTTGGCGAACCATTCGAGCGCTGCTCCTTCTAGGTTCTTAACGAAAAGACGGCAGTAGCCTGCGTCCTTTTCGTGATCCTTGAGTTTGGCTCGTCCCATGGTGATCTGGAAGGCCTGTAGGTGCGCTTTGTGATCAGACGTCCCGTCGTAAGTCGGCACCTTAAGTTTACCGGGATCGGGCAGCTTGACCTCGGTGATGCGAGCCGTGAAGGGCGTTTTCCGAGACTCGTAAAGTAGCCGATCGATTTCGGGTGCGGTGCTGGTAGCGTGATGAATCTGAGATTTCACCGCTTTTACCGCTGCGGCCATTTTAGTGATGTATTCGCGGAGATCGCGAATCTCGGTCAGATTGCCAGCAGTTTTCCGCCCTCGTCGGCGTTTGCTGTGAGTAACCGGAGATCTCTCCTCGGCAGTTTTTGAGGAGCGCGCGAAGTCGAGTTCCTCCTCGTCTCCGGTGAGAGAACGCTCGGGAGAAGACTCCGGCGGAGGACTGCGGGTTTTTCTTCTCCTGGGGTGGACGTCAGCGTCTTCGTCTGATGAATCGGCTTGGTCGCTTGTTTCCAGGTTGACCCTATCGATGCCGTCGCCCTCGGTCTCCTGTTCGTGAGTAGGAGGTTTTTCCGATTCGTTCAGCGTCGCGTCAGGGTTATTTTTTCCGGAATCCTTTTCCCGTAAGTTACCCTGCTCGGTTCTGGGACGATCCGTAGGAGCGCCGAAATCGAGCCTCCTTCCGCGGATCTTAGTAGTTCCGTAGGCTCTAGTTGTCGCAGTTAGGGTCTCAACCCGTTTTGCGAGCGAACCGATGAGCTTTTCCTGCTCTTCCGATTTTTTGTTAAACTCGGAAAGCATCTTTTCGATGGTCTCGGCGTTAGCGTTTGTAATGTTGGCCACAGACGCATCTTGTGGTGGTGGTGTTTTATCAATGTTGTCGCGTTCGTTGCGAGTTTGGTTGTCACCAGTCATCGTTTCTTCGTTGGACATGTTGCGGCTTCGGTGTAAGATAGATCTGACCCCCTCCTTCTAGCGCCAAACTGTGGGAACTGAAATCCACCTACTCTCAATAAATCGTAAATAAGGAAACTTCGGGTAAACCCTAAGTTTCCAGAGGAATCGGCTATCTGCAGAACCGCATAACGCAAATTAAGAAAACGATGAACTTAAACTTAAACAGAGAATGAATGAGATTGAGAGCAAGAAGGTTCTTATTCCAAATCTGCGTAAGAACTGTTACAACGAGAGTGGCCGTAACTCTAGAAGTCTAAGAATGAAAACCCTAGTTGAGATGGAGCTCGCTAACAGAAAACAGAAATATTCCTAAATGCTAATTTTGGTGGTGAGAGCTCTGAAAATCGTGTCTCAGCTTCTGCCCTATGCCTCTTGCTTATATACTCCCTCTTAGGCGGTTTTAGTCTTTCCATTTCACCCGAATTCGAGTTTATCGGGAATCTTTCATTTCTCTTGATCCTTCCTTTTCTCCCGCGGAAATCTTCTATTTATCTTCAAACTTGTCTTTTGTCTTCAAACTTGACATTTATCTTTCTTCTGCGAGTAAACCATCAAAACGTTATCGTAACTTCTGGTTAGATTTCGTTAATATTGCGAGATGGGTTTTTATCGCGTTTTTGGATCTTTCGGGCCGTTTTACGATAAAATCCGTTTTACGACTTTATACGAGATCGTTTCCTGATCCGATGCCGTTTTTAGTAAATTCCCCGAGTTAATCGTAAAGTTTAGCTACGTTCGTTTCTTGGTTATCCGTTGCCGTTTTTTACGATTATCTCGACGTTTTTATTAAAAACGCGTTTTTAATGCTTTTAATGAAAATATCGAATAAATCGTATAGTTTAGGAAATGTTCGGTGTTTCGTTTAACCGTTGCAGTTTTATACGATTTCCTCGAGTTCTTTCCGAGAAAACAAAGTTTTACGGTTTTTATCGTAAAACTCGAACGATAGGTCGGATCAAGACGAAACGGGAGACATTTTGACCATGGTTCGGAGCACGACCGTGTCGAAGGTCGTAAGCACTGAATCGGGGATACGGGAGATCGAGGCTCGGGATGGTCGATTTGACGTACGGCGAATCGAGCCGGACCGGTCTGGCTCACCGGCCGGTGGACTGTCCGGGAAGCTTCTAGTTCGCCCAACGGCGAACTAGCCGGGACGAGGCTAGTTCGCCGTTGGGCGAACTAGCCGGGACGTGGCTAGTTCGCCCAATGGCGAACTAAGCCGGTCATGGCTTAGTTCGCCGTTGGGCGAACTAGCCGGGACGAGGTAGTTTGCCCACCGGTGAACTAAGCCGGCTTGGTTTAGTTCGCCGTTGGGCGAACTAGCCGGGACGAAGCTAGTACGCGTTTTACGGCGGTTTCGGTTTTTCGCGGTTTTGTAAAACGGTTCTTCGAGTTTTATAAAACGATTCTTCGAGTTTTATAAAACGATTCTTTGAGTTTTATAAAACGATTCTCGAGTTTTATAAAAAGATTCTTCGAGATTTATAAAATGATTCTTCGAGTTTTATAAGACGATTTCTTTTATATTTCTGCGGGGAGTTTTGGCCGTTGATTCCGTCGTACCGATTTTGACCCCAACATTCACAGTCACAGCCGGCAACCAAATTTGGAGAGGAGGAGGATTTGGCGAGCTAGGACGATTTCTTTCTGCAATTTCACAAGCACCATCCGTTGTTTTTTTTTAATTTTTAATTGTATTTTATGAATTTTTAAACTTAATTATATATTATTTAGTTATTTATAAAATATTTAGTTTTTTATTTTTTATTTATTTATAATTTGATTTTTTTAATTTTTTTAAAATATATTATTTATATTTATAATAATATTTCTTTTAATAGGGAAAAAATTTTTTTGAAACAAAATCCTCGTAAAGGTTTCGAAGTAATGTCCTCTTAAATTATTCTAGTAAGTTCCTTGTAATGTATTACTACGAGCTTACGAAGAAATCATTTACTATGACATTACGAGGAAACCTTACGAGGACCTTACGAGGAAAAGCTAACCACGCGTTTACGAGGAAATGTTTCCTCGTAAATTAGCTAGAACCTTACAAGGAAAAATTCTTTACGATGAACGTGTTTCGACGAAACGTGTTTCCTCGTAAGTTCCTAGTAAATGATCATTTACTAGGAAATAACGAGGAAAACTCGTCCTAATAATGGATGAGTTTTATTGTAGTGCAAATTGCAGATTTTCTAAACAAGGCGTTGTATCCTTCACCATTTCGGAATCTCATTTCCAAGATGGGAGTTATGGACATCTACACACCTCCATCTTAGGGGGGATATTAGCCGGTTTAGAGTGGTTCAATGTAAATATAAATTAAATCGGTTTAGTTCGGTTTAGGTTACTATATATATTCTGTTTGTAAAAAACTTTATAACTGACGAGATTGAATACAAAGTTCATTTTACACTTTTCTCTGATGAACTTGAATCTCTATTAAACATAGTTGGAATAGGGAATAACGAAAGATGGAGGTCACTTTTCACAGGGTTGGAGCCACAAGTTGCCAATCGTTTTACAAAAATTATTGATTTTATTTATTATCAGTGTTTTTCTTATTGTTTATAGCTCTTGGGGGTGGGCGGAAAATGCTATGAATAGGTTTACGAGCATTTTTTTTTGGGAAAATTGCCAAAAAGGGATGAAATAGGTATACTATTGTCTCCTTAGAACAAAATTTTTGATCTTTGTCCCTATAGTAGAAACAATAATGAATATCCCCTTTTGTCCTTATTCTATTGAAATTTTCCTAATTAAAATGTCCCTAATTATTTTGTAAATGTTTTTAAAATGGTTTTGTTACGACAAAACCTAAAAGAAACCCTCAGCTGCTTTAATAAAAAACAGAAATCAAAACCCTTGCTCCCGACGGAGAAGAAGGAGGCGATATCACCGGCTCACGGTCGTTTCCGTTTTGCCGGAGAGTTCGAAGCAGGCATCACATCTCCTCGTCGTCGTCCTTTCCTCTTTACTTTCCTCTTTACTTTCGGTTTGAAGCATTCATCACATCTCCCTCGTCATCGTTGTCGGAGTTCTCTAACCTCCGATATAGCTGTTTCTCGGTTAAGAAGGGAAGATTACCTACGCAATCTTCTTTGTTTCCTCTTATTTCATCTTGATTCCCAAAACTCGAAGGTTAGGGTTTCGAAATCCCCTTTACAATTTTTCAATTGTTTTCGTTTTTGTTTATGTGCATGTAGTAGAAATAGTTTGAATTGTTTATAACACAAATCGAGTAAACAGCAGAGAATATCTTACGAATATCTTATGAGATAAGTTCCAATGTCAGGATTAATAGAGTAAACAGCAGAGAATATCTTACGAAAATCAGCAGCTCGATAAGCTTTAGATGCCTTTGCAACCAAACCAGCCACACCTTTCCCACCGGTATTTGTTACAACATTATTCAGCAAGTGATGAATACAAATTCCATGATGAGATTGCGGGTATACTGCCTCAATAGCTTTATTAATTGAGGTACACCTATCAGACACAAAAGATAATCTATCGTCGTCAGCAATAACCACATTAAGTTGTCTCATAAACCAATCCCAAGCAAGGTCGTTCTCTGAGTCGACAACTCCGAATGCAATAGGATATAAATTCGAGTTTCCATCTAATGCAGTAGCAACCAGCAATACAC
>CAKOAT010507376.1:308899-326108 GCA_932364175.1 Eruca vesicaria subsp. sativa
AAGAAAATAAAGGCAAGTTTGAAGATAAATAGAAGATTTCCGCGGAAGAAAAGGAAGGATCGAGAAAAATGGAAGATTCCCGAAATACTCAAATCCGGCAAAATGGAAAGATCGAACCGTCAAGGCAAGGAGTATATAAACCAGAGGCGTAGGGCAGAAGGGGGGGACGAAATCAGACCTAGAAAAGACGGCTGTTAGCCTAGGAGTTTAGGACTTAGCGTTTAGACTAGCAATTCAGATCCTTAGAACATTTCGACGTCTAAGTTCTTCAATTCTTCTTGTAACAGTTGTCGATTCTAATTCAATAAAAACTCCCATTCAAATTCTTACTCTTTATTCTTCATTGTTCATCCATATTCTTTTAAACTCGTTTGTTTTAGTGATTTTCGCAGAGATCCAGGACCTCGGGAAAATTAGGGTTTCACCCTAAGTTTCCATATTTGACGGAAAATTGACAGTGTGGATTTCGGTTCCCACAATGCCTATGAGCCTTAGAGAGACATGAAGTTTTGAACCAAGTTTTGTATTCTATTTTATACTTAGCAATAAAAGCAATTTGTTTTCATCTTATTCTTTTGCTATGAATCTCTTGGCTATGTCTGAGTAGATTCATATGTTAGATTTGGGGTTCAAATAGTTATGAGGGATTAGCCCCAACTATGGATTGTTGAGTTGTTATATTCATTATCAAATAAACCCTAATGCTTACTCTAGACTTGCTACCTAGAGTATTGATTATGGAGTGACTAATCTAATAGTCATCTTCCTGAAATCATTTGGCTAAACCCAGACTCTATTAAGGATTGATGCGACAGCCGGTCTAATAGATGTTCTCGGGTGAACACAGTTTCAATCCAATCTGATACTTTATATCGATCGATACTCCTCCAGAGTCATCGATCGATGGCAGCTTATATCGATCGACACTGCGATTGCAACATCGATCGATGCAGTCGGCAATCAGATCAATGGACGAATCTAACTAGCGACAGCTATAGATTTGTCTATGGGTTGAAGTTCTCATATATTTGCAAGCAATTCGTTAAGACATCCATAGATTTATAATCCTGATTTTCTGAATAGTAACCTTGAATCTAACTATTTCTTTTCATTGTTTTCAAACCAAAACCTATTTTCCTTAGCAACTTACCATTGCTACTTATTTTATTTACTGTTTTAAACATTTTTCAACCTAGCTTAATCACTTAGGATTATATCTTTTGTGACTCTAGTTCCTTGTTGATTCGATCCCTAAGTACTACGATTGATGTTGGGGTCAAAATCGGTACGACGGAATCAATAGCTAAAATTCCCCGCAAAAATACATAAGGAATAGTTTTATAAAATCCAAGAAGTCGTTTTATAAAATTCGAAGATCATTTTATAAAACTCGAGAAGTCATTTTATAAAACCCAAAGATCGTTTTATAAAACTCGAAGATCGTTTTATAAAACTCGAAGATCGTTTTATAAGACTCAAGAAATCGTTTTATAAAACTCGAAGATCGTTCTATAAAACTCGAAGATCGTTTTATAAAACTCGAGAAGTCGTTTTATAAAACTCGAGAATCGTCTTATAAAACTCGAAGATCATTTTATAAAACTCGAAGATCGTTTTATAAAACTCGAAGATCGTTTTATAAAACTCGAGAAGATGTTATATAAAACTCGAAGATCGTTTTATAAAACTCGAGAAACCGTTTTATAAAACTCGAAGATCGTTTTATAAAACTCGAAGATCGTTTTATAAAAATCGAGGAGACGTTTTATAAAACTCGAAGATCGTTTTATAAAACTTGAGAATCGTTTTATAAAACTTGAGAAGTCGTTTTATAAAACTCGAGAATTGTTTTACAAAACCGCGAAAAACCGAAACCGCCGCAAAACGCGAACTAGAAGCTTCCCGACTAGTTCGCCTTCTGGCGAACTAAGCCAGCTTGGCTTTGTTCGCCAGCAGGCGAACTAGAAGCTTCCAACTAGTTCGCCTGCTGGCGACCAAGAGAATCCCCAACGGCGAACTAAGAGGTTCTGACTTTGCCCCACAGGTTCGTATTGCCTAGTTCGCCATATGGCGACCTGGCCAAGCTGAACTAGCTCGCCGTACGTCGAGCCGACCATCCCGAGCCTCGATCTCCCACATCCTTGATTCAAGGCATACGTCCCTTGAAACGATCGTATTCCGAATCACGGTCGAAATGTCTCCCGTTTCGTCTCAATCCGTCCCATCGTTTGAGTTTTACGATAAAAACCGTAAAACTTTTTTTTCTCGAAAAGAACTCGAAGAAATCGTATAAAACGGTAACGGTTAAGCAAGACACCGAACATCGCCTAAAACTATACGATTTATCCGAGATTTTTTGTTAAGATCATAAAAACGCGTTTTTAATAAAAGACGTCGAGAAAATCGTAAAAAACGGCATCGGATCAGGAAGCGGTCTCGTATAAAGTCGTAAAACGGTTTTTATCGTAAAACGGCCCAAAAGGTCCTAAAACACGATAAAAACCCATCTCGCAATATTAACGAGATCAAACCCGAAGATACGATAATGTTTTGATGGTTTACTCGCAGACAGAAGACAAAAGGCAAGTTTGAAGATAAATAGAAGATTTCCGCGGAAGAAAAGGAAGGATCGACAGAAATGGAAACTTCCCAATATATTCGGTTTCGGGCGAAATGGAAAGATTAAAACCGCCTAGGAAGGAGTATATAAGCAGGAGGCATAGGGCAGAAGCTGGGACACGATTTTCAGAGCTCTCACCACCAAAATTAGCATTTAGGAATATTTCCGTTTTCAGTTAGCGAGCTGCGTCTCAATTAGGGTTTTTCGTTCTTAGACTTTTCTGCTACTCTTTTTGTACCAGTTCTTACGCAGATTCGGAATAAGAACCTCTTTGCTCTCAATTTCGTTTATTCACTTTTAAATTCTAAGTTTATCGTTTTCTTAATCTTCGTTGTGCGGTTCTGCAGATAGCCGGTTCCTCTGGAAACTTAGGATTTTCCCGAAGTTTCCTTTTTTACGATTTATTGTCAGTAGGTGGATTTCGGTTCCCACAGTTTGGCGCTAGAAGGAGGGGGGGGGGTCGGATCTATCTTACACCGAAGCCGCAACATGTCCAACGAAGAAACGAGGACTGGTGACCAACAAACTCGCAACGAACGCGACAATGTTGATAAAACACCACCACCACAAGACGCGCCTGCGGCCAACGCTACAAACGCTAACGCCGAGACCGTCGAAAAGATGCTTTCCGAGTTTAACAAAAAATCGGAAGAGCAGGAAAAGCTCATTGGTTCGCTCGCAAAACAGGTTGAAACCCTAACTGCGAGAACTAGAGCGATTCGCCCCCGCGGAACTACAAAAATCCGCGGAAGGAGGCTCGATTTCGCGACTCCTATGGATCGCCCCAGAACCGAGCATGGTAACTTACCAGAGAAGGATTCCGGAAAAGAAAACCCTGACGTGACGCTGAATGAATCGGGAAAATCTCCTATTCACGAACAGGAGACCGAGGGCGACGGCATCGAAAGAGTTAACCTGGAAACGAGCGACCAAGCCGACTCGTCAGACGAGGACGCTGACCATCCTAGGAGAAGAAAAACTCGCAGTCCTCCACCGGAGTCTTCTCTCGAGCGTTCTCTTATTGGAGACGAGGATGAGTTTGACTTTGCGCGATACGCAAAAACTGCCGAGGAGCAATCTCCAGTCAAATCGCAGCAAACGCCGACGAGGTCGGAAAACTGCTGGCGACCTGACCGAGATTCGCGATCTTCGCGATCTTCGCGAGTACATAACTAAAACAGCCGCAGCGGTAAAAGCGGTGAAATCTCAGATTCATCACGCTATCAGCGCCGCACCCGAAATCGATCGGCTACTGTACCAATCTCAAAAAACGCCTTTCACGGCTCGCATCACCGAGGTCAAGCTGCCCGATCTCGGGAAACTTAAGGTGCCAACTTACGACGGGACGTCTGATCCCAAAGCGCATCTGCAGGCTTTCCAGATCACCATGGGGCGAGCCAAACTCAAGGATCACGAAAAAGACGCAGGCTACTGCCGTCTTTTCGTTGAAAACCTAGAAGGAGCAGCGCTCGACTGGTTCGCCAAACTTAGGCGAAATTCGATCGGAAGTTTCCGTCGACTCGCTTCGGAGTTCCTGAAGCAGTACTCGATGGTCATCAATCCGGAAACCTTTGACGCCGATCTCTGGAGCTTGTCGCAAAAGGAAGACGAATCCCTCCGCGATTTCATGAGCAGATTCAAACTCGTCATGGCTAGGGTTAGCGGAATCAGCGACAAAGCTGCCATCGCCGTGCTCAGAAAGTCGCTTTGGTACAAGTCAAAATTCCGAAAGTGGATAACTCTCGAAAAACCGCGGACGATCTAGGACGCGCTCCACAAGGCTACTGATTACATAACCATCGAGGAGGAGACTAAAATCCTGTCCGAGAAGCATAAGCCGACGAAAACATCCACGAAGGATAACGCGTCCGAGCAGAAAAAGAAGAATTCTCGTAACGACAAGTTCGTCCATCACGAGGGACAGGATCTCCAAGGGGCGCACAACTACGCCATCAACTCTGGATTGGAGCAAGGGCGAACCATGGGTAACACGTGGACGAGAAATTCGAATTACGATGAGAATACTTTCTGCGACCTCCACCAAACCCGTGGACACTCTACCGTGAACTGCAAAGTTCTCGGTGCCAGACTTGCCGCAAAACTGGTCGCGGGAGAACTCTCTGAGATATCTAGCGTCAAGGATCTCATCCGCGATTCGGATCGCCTTCCGAGGAACGAAAGGAAAGCACGAGCGGAAACTCCACCTCAGGGAAACCAGTCGGGCGAAAAACGCGGAAGAAGGCAAGACGAGAAGGGTAACGACGTTAACCGCCGAAAAATCAACATGATTATCGGTTAATCGCAATATTACAACGACACCGTCTCGTCTATCAAATCCCACCAACGCAAGGCCGAAACCGTCTCGAGTTGGAAAGTGTCATCGGACGACACTCCAAAGGGAATAATCTCGTTCGACGATGCTGAAACCAGCGGAATCGACCAACCGCATGCCGATCCCCTGGTCATCGATTTGGTGATAAGCGATCTAGAAGTCGCTCGAATTCTGGTCGATACCGGAAGTACCGTCAACGTCATCTTCCGCAACACGTTAGCACGTATGGGAATAGAACTCTCGGAAGTCGAACCTATTCCAAAACCGTTGACTAGCTTTTCCGGCGAGACATCCATGACCTTGGGATCGATCCGGCTACTGGTGGCAGCCAAAGAAGTGACGAAAATCGTCAACTTCGCAGTAGTCGATTTCCCGGCCATCTACAATGTGATCATGGGCACGCCTTGGATAAATTCCATGAAGGCGGTTCTGTCGACGTATCACTTAGGCATCAAATTCCCAACGCCTACGGGAGTCGCAGCAATTTGGGGATGCCAAAGACAATCGTGATCCTGCTTCCTGGACGAACACAAGCTGAGGCAATTGGCGCTCGCAATCGTGAAACCAAAACGGGCAAAGGTCACGCCACCGCCCGCAGAAGACGACCCAAAGCAAGCAACGGTCGAGAAACCACAATTTTCCGCACCCATCGCTTCTACCCAGCCGGAGGAGACAATCCCGGACAAAGACATCGATCCCACGACTGATGCGATCGAGAAGTCTATGATAGCCGAGTAAGCACACTCGCGCAAAAAATCAGAACTACGAGATGGCTTGATTTCCGAAAGGAATACGTAGGCAGCTCGCCTAAAAGACGAGTTCAGCTATCCCCCCTTCCAAAATGGGGGGGGGGGGAGTGGGTGAGTATACGAGTATTCGTATACTCCCAAATTTTTAGAACTTTCGCTTTGTAATCAAAAATTTTTTGAAACTTTTTTAATAATAAAGACAAAGTTAGAATATTATAAAATCTCTGCTACTATCGAAAACGCAAAAAACAAATCCCAAACATCCGGAAATTACTTCCGCAGCAACAACAACTTAATCCGCCAAAAGACTACTAAATCCGATAATTCGTCGAAGACCGGTAAGTCAAAAGACGAAGAACGAAGAATGGACGATCCCAAATCATCGATGAAACTAAGGTATGTCCGATTTGAAAATTTTATTAGACTTCTAATTTCTCGTAGGTAAGAAACGAAAACGTCTTGTAAACTGCCTAGATAACTTAGAATTTAGAGGATAGCGTAGCATGCTAAGTCGTAAGCAATTTTTGTCTATCTCGATTTGTTGTTCTCTAACCATTCAGGCATAACTCGCAAACCGATCCAATCTCTCGTACAACCGAGAAACGATCGCCACGCATTTGAACATACTCCTTTCCTAAAAGAAAGAAGGAGCTAGAGACGCTGACGTCGTCTTAAAACCGACTCGCTCCTAGAAATTTTCGTAAACCAGACATACCCCAAGTCATCGCCAATCTACCACAGTCTTTAACCAACCCGGGTTATCGATCATCCGAATCCTTCAAAGGAAACTCATCTTTTTTCCTTTCGTCGAATATTTTCCCTCGCATCGAGAAAACACTTTCTATAAAGCAAAAAACTGATCCAAACCGTCTGGGAAATAATCTCGAGGAATATATAACATCTCTCGTCGCAATCATGCGGTAAGAAAATCTCTGCGAAATTTCAGGAGCAAACTTACGCGACCCCTCGGTCCTAACTGCCCTAGCATAAATCAAACTATTTAACATCCAAACAGGAACATAAGTTTTGGCTGCGAATGTTCGCAAGCAAGTCAAAGTGTTTCCGCAAAGGAGGTTTAAGTCAAAACCCTCGCAACACCGCGCAACATCTTCGAGCCCGCAAACGTTCCGAACAAGAAACGCGGCATATAAAATAAAAACCAATTTTTGGCACTGCGAGACATCGCAGACGCCCAGAGATTCGTTTTTCGACATAAATGCCTTCCTCGATAAAGTCATTTTCTTGGAAGACCTAACAGTCCGTCCGCGACTATAAAATTACGCAAAACTTTTAACATACATATCCTTCGCGAAGGCCAAAACAACGTAAACATTTATCACCAAAAAAGTTTGTTGCAGATCACAACAAACTCGCAACAGTCCTAAACAAACTTAAGTTATCTCGCAGAGATAGCTCTCGAACACCCGACACAAGGGTAATAGCGCTATAAAAGAAATCCAAAATTTTGGTCAGCACTTCCGGGTAACTTAGACATTGTTCCCGGTGAGATGCTCGGTTCCAACCAGACAAATCATATAAGCCGGGAACCTATCGCGGATTCTAAATCGATATGGAATCAGGTTAAAATCGCAACAGGCAAAACGAAATGATGCGCCCTGAATTAGCTGCAGAAACAAATCAAGATGATTTGGCTTATGGGTTTGAGTTTTAAACGAGAGGGGCTTAACGATTTAAGAAATATGTTGATGGACATGATTCAGCCCAAAGAAAGAAAGGCCCAACAAGAAAATATGAGCTATGGTCGAATAATATATCAATCTGACGGCAATTCAAAGAACGTCGAACATGCAGAAGCACGAGGCCAGCTGAAGAGTCATTCGTTCCAAACCGTCCAACTTCGGTCAAGTCATCATTTTGGTCAAATCAAAGTATTTAGTTAAGTCTTCCTTGTTTTTATAAGTTGTTAATTTCTATGTTTGACTAATCTTTTGTATTCCAACCTTTTGTATGTTTTGCCTATTATATAAAGGCCATATTTCTGAATGAAATAAAATAAGCTTTGAGTGATTATTTTTGGAACCTTGAGAGGGATTCTCACTTTTTTTCAATGGTGTGTAATATCCATTGATCTTATTTCGTTTCTTGGTGTGGTTAGCTCCAAGTTACACATCTCTTTCTTGTTGGACCGGTGCGTCACATCCGGCAACAGATCGAGTTTGCTTCTTGTCGGACCTGTGAGTCATATCAGGCGTCATTCAAGCACCCTAGGCAGTATCATTGGGCCTTCCGCAACCCTTTGTGTCGTCGTTCATCCATTATTTCTCATTCGTTTCGTCTGAGATCATATCCAAAGTCCGGTCGAGTGATCCTTTCCCGATCTAGGGCGTATCTCGAAAGCCGACTAGTCATCGCATAGCCTTAATCCGAAAGTAAACCTAGGTCTTGCCCTAAACCCAGCACACTGGTCGCTAACGTCTCAAGGCATGAATCGAGATCCTAAAGGCATGTCTCTTCGTCTATATCTAAACGCTCACTCGATTTACTAAACATCCTAAAACGGGAAAACGAACAAGGCGATACACTAAGGGAAAAAGGAATGCGTGACGACAACTCGCGGACCTCCCTCAATATCAACTCATAATCTCCCCGCTACATTCATACGAATAAAAACATGCTCTTAAAAACGCAAACTGATTTTTAATAAAGCCGCAAAAGCGGCAGGGACTCAGGGCCGCAGACGGCCAGTCCGAAAACTATAACGGCCACGCTCGGCCAGACCAAACGGCCTACGAGGCTAGTCTCAAGGCCGGCAAAGGTCCAGATGCCATCGACATCAATATGCTCGATAATTTCTACACAACATATAACTAGACCGTAAAGGTCTTGCTAGGAAACAGTTCATACGAACCGTAACTCCGAAACGAACTACGAAAGGCTTGATCCCCTCAAAAGGGTACGTAGGCAGCCTTCACAAGGCGCAGCCCTAATCTTAAACGCTTTCTGCTTCCTGGAGAGTGGAAAGATCACTTTCAACGGACTTTTCAACCATTAATTCCGCCTAACTTAACTAAAACTGGCTAACCACTCGCAAGAACCTTACGCTAAAGGCTCAAGATTCTAGCGAGCTGGGGGGCTAACTGTTGGGGTTAAAATCGGTACGACGGAATCAATAGCCAAAATTCCCCGCAAAAATACAAAAGGAATAGTTTTATAAAACCCAAGAAGTCGTTTATAAAACTCGGAGTCATTTTATAAAACTCGAAGATCATTTTATAAAACTCGAGAAGTCATTTTATAAAACCAAAAGATCGTTTTATAAAACTCGAAGATCGTTTTATAAGACTCGAGAAATCGTTTTATTAAACTCAAAGATCGTTTTATAAAACTCGAAGATAGTTTTATAAAACTCGAGAAGTCGTTTTATAAAACTCGAGAATCGTCTTATAAAACTCGAAGATCATTTTATAAAACTCGAAGATCGTTTTATAAAACTCGAGGAGTCGTTTTATAAAACTCAAGAATCGTCTTATAAAACTCGAAGATCGTTTTATAAAACTCGAAGATCGTTTTATAAAAGTCGAGAAGCCGTTTTATAAAACTCGAAGATCGTTTTATAAAACTTGAGAAACCGTTTTATAAAACTCGAAGATCGTTTTATAAAACTCGAAGATCGTTTTATAAAACTCGAGGAGACGTTTTATAAAACTCGAATATCGTTTTATAAAACTCGAGAATCATTTTATAAAACTCGACAAGTCGTTTTATAAAACTCGAGAATCGTTTTATAAAACCGCGAAAAATCGAAACCGCCGCAAAACGCGAACTAGTTCCCGACTAGTTCGCCTGCTAAGAGGTGCTGACTTTGCCCCACAGGTTCTTATCGCCTAGTTCGCCATATGGCGACCTGGCCAAGCTGAACTAGCTCGCCGTACGTCGAGCTGACCGTCCCGAGCCTCGATCTCCCACATCCTTGATTCAAGGCTTACGTCCCTCGACACGATCGTATTCCGAATCACGGTCGAAATGTCTCCCGTTTCGTCTCGATCCGTCCTATCGTTCGAGTTTTACGATAAAAACCGTAAAACTTTGTTTTCTCGAAAAGAACTCGAAGAAATCGTATAAAACGGTTAAGCAAGACACCGAACATCGCCTAAAACTATACGATTTATCCGAGATTTTTCGTTAAGATCATAAAAACGCGTTTTTAATAAAAGACGTCGAGAAAATCGTAAAAAACGGCATCGGATCAGGAAGCGGTCTCGTATAAAGTCGTAAAACAGTTTTTATCGTAAAACGGCCCGAAAGGTCCTAAAACACGATAAAAACCCATCTCGCGATATTAACGAGATCAAACCCGAAGATACGATAACGTTTTGATGGTTTACTCGCAGACAGAAGACAAAAGGCAAGTTTGAAGATAAATAGAAGATTTCCGCGGAAGAAAAGATAGGATCGACAGAAATGGAAACTTCCCGATATATTCGGTTTCGGGCGAAATGGAAAGATTAAAACCGCCTTGGAAGGAGTATATAAGCAGGAGGCATAGGGCAGAAGCTGGGACACGATTTTCAGAGCTCTCACCACCAAAATTAGCATTTAGGAATATTTTTCGTTTTCTGTTAGCGAGCTGCGTCTCAATTAGGGTTTTCCGTTCTTAGACTTTTCGGCTACTCTTTTTGTACCAGTTCTTACGCAGATTCGGAATAAGAACCTCTTTGCTCTCAATTTCTTTTATTCACTTTTAAATTCTAAGTTTATCGTTTTCTTAATCTTCGTTGTGCGGTTCTGCAGATAGTCGGTTCCTCTCGAAACTTAGGGTTTTCCCGAAGTTTCCTTTTTTACGATTTATTGACAGTAGGTGGATTTCGGTTCCCACAATTGAACCTCTTATTTGAGAGAGTAAATCACTCCTTAGGTTAAACATTTGAGTGACATCAGGGGGAAGCAAACTGAGATACAACCAGCCAGCTCAGTCTCTCATGATCAAGAAGAGCATCAAGAACAACAAGAAGAGTCAGTGGTGAGTGGAGATCAGTCTACGGATGATGGGACTGCACCAGCTGAAGAAACTGTCCAACCTATGAGAATAAGCACCAGGATAAGACATCGTCCTTCAAATTGCTGCTAGACAAAGGTCTATTTCAATGCAGAAGCAATGGCTCATCCTACTAGGGCCGTGTGCTCTCTAGTTCAGTATCTTCAAGATCATGTGGTATTCATGGGTACACTGGACCAAGGATACATTTCAAGGACTTATGAGGAAGCTATGGAGCATAAGGTGTGGAGAATCAGTGTGAAATGAGAACAATGCCATGATAGTTAATGAAACTTGGTATGAAGCTTAACTTCCAAAAGGGAAGAAGGCAGTGACCAGAATGTGCATTTTCACCATCAAATACAATGCTGATGGTACTGTGGAGAGATGCAAGACTAGATTGGTGGCAAGAGGGTTCACTCAAACTTATGGAGAAGATTACCTAGACACCTTTGCGCCAGTAGCTAAGCTTCATACAGTCCGGATCATCTTATCTCTAGCGGTCAACTTTGAGTGGGATCTATGGCAAATAGATGTGAAGAATGCATTTGTAACACCCACATTTTCCAAAATAATAAAATAACTAAACTGTCTGAAATCTCCATTTATTAAATCGCATAAATCATCCCAATCTCCATAAATCCAGAATAACATAATAAATCTCAAAAATATTGATAAAAGCATAGGTCTGAAAATAAATAGATAAAACTCCAAAAAGCACCAGTCCGAAAAGATCACACTCGATCGTTAGTATCACCTGAAAGGGAAAGAATGAGGGTGAGTAATAGGAGAGTCACTCAGTGAGGTATGGGATGATAAACACGCAAAACACTGACTTGAGTAAATAGAACTCGAGAAGTCATTTTATAAAACTCAATAAGTCGTTTTATAAAACTTTAATAAGTTTCCAAACAAAGGAAATCCGCGGAAAACTTAGAAATCGTTATCTCGGAAAAACGAAAAAAACGCCCATTACACGATCGCCCGAGTTAAGCACAAAACCGCGAAAAACCGCATCTGCCATAAACCGCAAGCTGGTTCGGCCGCACTAGCTCACCGTACGGCGAGCTAAGTGACCTCGAGCTAACTCGCCGTACGGCGAGCTATCTCGACCAGAGCTAGCTCACCGTACAGCGATCTATCTCGACCAGACTAGCTCGCCGTACAGCGAGCTGAACCGATCTGGTTCGGCTTGTCGTACGTCGAGCTAATTATCCCGAGCCTCGATCTCCCACATCCTCAATCCAAGGCATACGTCCTTCGGCACGATCATGTTCCGAACCACGGTCAAAATGTCTCCCATTTCGCCTCTATTCATCCTATCGTTCGAATTTTACGATAAAAACCGTTAAGTCTTGTCTTCTCGAAAGAACTCAAGGAAATCGTATAAAATGGCAACGGTTAAACAAAACACCAAACATTGCCTAAACTATACGATTTACTCGAGATTCTTCGTGAGAAATCGTAAAAACGCGTTTTTAATAAAACGTCGAGTGAATCATAGAAAATGGTAGTGGTTAACCGAAACATCAAACATTGCCAAACTTTACGATGAACTCGAGAAACTTATTTAAAAAGGCATCGCATCAGGAAACAATCTCGTATAAAGTCATAAAACGGTTTTATCCCAAAACGGCTCGAAAAGTCCTAAAACGCGATAAAAGCCTATCTCGCGACTTTAACGAAGTCCAGCCCAAAGATGCGACGGCGTTTTAACAAATTACTCGCAGAAAGAAGATAAATGTCAAATTTGAAGATAAATGTCAAGTTTGAAGATAAATAGAAGATTTCCGCAGGAAAAAAGGGAAGATCAAAATAAATGGAAGATTCTCGATAAACTCGAATCTGGGTAAAATGGAAGGACCAAACTGCCAAGGAAGGGAGTATATAAGCAAGAGACATAGAACATAAGCAAGGGACGAATTCAGACCTCTCATCTGAGACTCTTACAACTTTTCTAGACTTAGCACTTAGAAACCTAGGCTTTTTTCTCGACAAGTTCGGTTTCTATGACTGGCGCTCAATTACTAGATGAACTTGCCCAGGCAGTTCGATCTCTGGTCCAGATCTATCAACTGAACTACATTCGACTTGATCCTCGAAAGGGGTACGTAGGCAGCCTTTCGTAAGGTTCAGTCCGAAATCAATCATACCCTTTTTCTTATATTTTTCCGTCTTTCGTTATCGAGCTGCGACTCGACTAGGTTTAGGGTTTTATGTTGGTAACTCGCTGATGGCTCTTGCGGCCAAAGCCTTTATAATTCCCGGTAATGATCGCAACGCTCTTACGCGAATCAGAAATAAGATCGACTATCTTTATAAATTCGTTTTATCATGTTTTTCATATTTTCCGCATTTATTTGGTTACTTGTCGTTGGCTTCCGCAGAGATCCGGGTCCTCTGGAAAATTAGGGTTTTCCTAAGTTTCCTTATTTAACGGAAATCGACAGGGGTGAATTTTGGTTCCCACAGTTTGGCGCTAGAAGGAGGGGGGGGATCGGATTACTCTTACTCATAGCCGCAAACGCTTGACCAAAACAATGTCTGGTTGTATGAAAGACAAGGTCACAACTCGCAAAAAGGGTGGTAAAACAACTCCAGCAGCGACTACTCCTACAACCAACGCTCACGCAAATGCTGTAGTACTCAACAAAATCGAAAACCTAATTGCGACTCTTCGCCATGGGAAGAGCAACAAAAAAAGCTCGCGATTTCTGTCTCAGATCACTAAGGGAAACGATAAAATCTATTAAACCCATAGTGTTTTTCTTATTCCCGAGTTTGACCAATCTCATGGGTTGAGCAAAAGACGTTTTCCGAGAACTGTTCGGAAAAATAAAACTTGCTCTCCCAGAAACTGCGGAAAAAGAACCCTAGGCTATTTGCGGAAAACCGTAGGTTATTCGCGGCAAAACCCTAGGTCATTTGCAGAAAAACCCTAGGTTACTCGCGGAAAAACCTAAGCTATCGCTTCACGAATAGCTCGCCTTATGGCGAGCTATCGTTTCACGGGTAGCTCGCCTTACGGCGAGCTATCGCTTCACGGGTAGCTCGCCGTAAGGCGAGCTATCGCCTCACAGGTAGCTCGCTGTACGGCGAGCTATCGCTTCATGGGTAGCTCGCCGTACGGCGAGCTATCGGCTCACGGGTAGCTCGCCGTATGGCAAGCTAACCAGCCTTTCAGCTCGCCCAAGAAGTGCTGACTTTTTCCCAAGGGTTCTTATGCTGAAATGTTCAAGTTAGTTTGCCGTACGGTGAGCTAACCAGCCTTTCACCTCGCCCAAGAGGTGCTTAATTTTCCCCAAGGGTTCTTACCATCCAGCTCGTCACACGGTGAGCTGAAAGGGTTCACCCGGCTTGCCTTACGTCGAGCTGAACCAATCTTCGAGTTTCTCTCTCGAGTCTTGATCGCGCTGATTCTCGTTTCGTCTCAATCGGAATTTCCATCGAGATTTTACGACAAAACCGCAAAAACTTGTTTTTTTCGTATAAGTTCGATTCATTCGTCTAAAACGGCAACGGTCGACTTAACACCAAATTGCCTAAACTATACGAGAGATCTGAAATCTCTAAACGCAATCCGGTTTTACAAAAATCTGCCATGCAAAGTCGAAAACATCCAATCATAAACACGTGATAGATTTTTTGATATACAAAGCGCACCTAGTCGGTTAAGTAAAACCAGCAGTACGAAGAAACAAGAACATGAACTCCGATGGTTAAGTCCTCTCCCCGCTCCGATACTCTTGCTGGTAATTAGTCGAAGACCGATTCATACGAGAATAAGTCAAAAGACGAAGAACGAGGAATAGACAATCCCAAATCGTCAATCAAATTAAGACCGATCCAATCTCTCGTACAACCGAGGAACAATCGCCACGCATTCGAGCGTACTCATTTCCTGAAAGAAAGAAGGAGCTAGAGACGCTGACGTTGTTTTAAAACCGACTCGCTCCTAGAAATTTTCGTAAATCAGACATCCAAGTCATCAGCAACCGACCATGGTCCTTAATCGACCCGGATTGTCGATCATCCCAATCCTTCAAAGGAAACTCATCTTTTTTTCTTTTCGTCGAATATTTTTCCTCGCATCAAGAAAACGTTTTCTATAAAGCAAACTCTCGCAAAATAAGTAGAAAAATATTCGGACAATGCGACGCCTCGTCAAACTCATCCCAAAAGAAAACGACAATCTAAGAACCGTCAAACGCTAAAGACTGATCCAAACCGTCTGGGAAATAATCTCGAGGACTATACAGCATCTCTTGTCGCAATCATGCGGTTAGAAAATCTCTACGAAACTTCAGAGTGAAACTCGATGATTTGCCGAAGTCATAAAGATCTTCTCGAACTTGATAAAACAAGTTTCGTATAAGTATCGAAAAATTATACGAGAAATCTTTAGGCGTCAAAGCATTGATCTCATTCTCCGTCAAACCAAGTGAGTCACGGAATAATATCAAGAACATCTGCGGCAAAAATAAAAATCGAGAACACAAAGCAGCAATAGGGAACACGTCCTCCCTTCTCGCCGACTGATCCTATTGCTGGTCATGTGATTCATTCTGCCCGAAAGCTAAAAAATTTTGCGACTAGATCTTGGTGAAATAACTTTTGGTAAAACTCCGCGAGTGACTCTGAAAAACTATCACCGAAGGATCAAAAACTAAGCGGAAAGGTTTCTCGAAAAATCTGCGGAAACATTGTTAACCCAATGCGTCGTGCCGATTTACTAAATTCATCGCCTGTTACTTACGCGAGAAATCCTTCGTATATTCATGATCATGTCATAACGAAGTAACTTTCAAAAGTAACGTAATAGGTTTTGCGAAAAGTACTTTCCTTATAGCAAAAACCAAGCTATATGATCCGGCACTGAGCGACCAATCTAAACTTTGCTTCCTCGCGCCGCGACCTGAAAGATCTCACTCTTTAGCCCTTCTGTTCACGAGCATCCTCCTTCATTCCTCCTGATTACATCCGAGAATGAAACCGCCCCTCAAGCGACTCCGCACGGGCTCTGCATCGAGCTTCTTAGGCTCTGTCTCCCTCGAGTAAGAAAGAAAAAGAAAAGCAGAAACAACTTCCATACGAACAAAGGAAAGATTATACAAAACTTTCATCGTGTAAATCGAACCTAAAATGGAAAAACTTTTTTTACAACCACGAGCATACTTGGCATGTCAATCTCGACAAACGCTACTTGGCCCTTGTCCGATCACACTTCGCTTCAATGACCGGGTCCAAGTCTACAAACCGATTCGACTTCATAGCACGAAAGTGTCATGGATTAATCCTCTACCAAATACGACCTTGGCTGTGTGGCTGAATACAACCTTCACGCCAAGCCAATACATTCAACGGATAATGCAAACTTGTCGAAAATCGGCTAAGTTCTTTATTCTCACGATTCACTCTATTTTCGAAGCAAGTTGCCTACAAAATCCGACGTGTAAGAAAACACTCGTACATAGCTCCTGAAGCCGTACGAATCTCGGAAGGTCAACACTTCACAAAGCACCGTAATGAAAAACGCTTCATTTTGGGGAAACAACTTACGCGACCTCTCGGTCCTGAATGCTCTAGCACAAATCAAAAAACTACTTAACATCCAAGCAGGAATGTGAGTTTTGATTGCGAATATCCGCAAACAAACCAAAGTGTTCCTGCAAAGCAGGGTTAAGACAAAACCCTCGCAACACCGCGCAACATCTTCGAGCCCGCAAACGTTCCGAACACGGCATATAAAATAAAAACCAACCTTCGGCACTGCGAGACATCCCAGACACCCGGAGAATAGTTTTTTGACACAAATACCTTCCTCGATAAAGTCATTTTCTTGGAAGACTTAACAGTCCATCCGCAACTATAAAATACGCAAAACTTCTTAACATACGTATCCTTCGCGAAGGCCTGAACAACGTAAACATCTATCACCTAAAAAGTTTGTTGCTGATCACAACAAACTCTCAACAGTTTAAACAAACTTAAGTTATCTCGCATAGATAGCTCTCGAACACCTGACACAAGGGTAATAGCGCTATATGTGGGAACCGATCATCCACCTACTGTCAAATAATCGTAAATAAGGAAACTTCGGGAAAACCCTAAGTTTCCAGAGGAACCGGCTATCTGCAGAACCGCACAACGAAGATTAAGATAACAAGAAACTTAGAAACTTTAAATGAATAAACGAAAATCGAGAGCAAAGAGGTTCTTATTCCGAATCTGCATAGAACTGGTACAAAGAGAGTAGCCGAAAACTTAAGAACGAAAAACCCTAATTGAGACGCAGCTCGCTAACAGAAAACGAAAATATTCCTAAATGCTAATTTTGGTGGTGAGAGCTCTGAAAATCGTGTCCCTTGCTTCTGCCCTAGACCTCTTATTTATATACTCCTCGCCTTGGCCATTCGGTCTTTCCATTTCGCCCAGATTTGACTATATCGGGAATTTTCCATTTTTCTCGATCCTTCCTTTTCTTCCGCGGAAATCTTCTATTTTTCTTCAAA
>CAKOAT010507376.1:330781-348258 GCA_932364175.1 Eruca vesicaria subsp. sativa
CGTTTGCGTTATAGTACTTGGCGGCCGCTTGCTGATAATTTTGAATTCGAACGAGTGCCTGATCCCGCCGTTCGTTAATCAGGTCGAGTTCGTCGAGAAGCATTAGGTTGTTTGCCTCTTCTCTTTCTGGGAGCAGTCTCCTACGTACTCCTGGGAATTCGACTTCTGCGGGAATCATGCATTCCGTTCCGTATACGAGAGCGAAAGGAGTTTCGCCCGTTGCTCGCCTCGGGGTTGTGCGGTGCAACCACAAAACTCCTTCGAGTTCTTCGTTCCATTTTCCCTTTTTGGCGTCGAGGCGTTTCTTGAGACCGTCGAGGATAGTTTTATTAATAGTTTCGGCTTGTCCGTTGCCTTGAGGATATCTTGGAGTCGATTTTGTCAATCGTATTTTCCATTTTTCGCAAAAAGCTTCGAAACTAGTCGAGATAAACTGGGATCCGTTATCCGTCACGATTTCGTATGGTACTCCATGTCTACAGACTATGTTCCTCCATACGAAACTTTCTACCTGAGCGTCTTTGATGCTTGTGTAGGAGTCGGCTTCGACCCATTTAGAGAAGAAATCGGTCAGGACTAGAAGGAAGCGTTTTTGTTTTGACGCGTGCATTGGCCCGACTATATCCATCGACCACCGCATGAACGGATATGGTGCCGAGATAGATGAAAGGACCTCGGCGGGTTGGTGAATAGTCGGAGCGTGCCGCTGACATTTCTCGCATTTTCGCGAAAAATCCTCGCAATCTTTCACCATCGTCGGCCAGAAATATCCGTGGCGCTTGATTTTTATCGCGAGGGATCTCCCGCCAGAATGGTTTCCGCAAGATCCGGAATGCACTTCTTGCATAACCCGTCGCGCTTTCTCCCCTTGCACGCAAGTCATCAGTGGTCCGGAGAACCTCCATTTGTAAAGTTCTCCGTCCATTACGACGTATCGTGCGGCCTGGGTTTTTATCTTTCGGGCCGCCCATTTTTCTGACGGAAGTTCTCCGTTGGTTATGTATGCGAGGATTGTTTCCATCCACGGAAGATTGAATCCGTAATCGGGCTGATCTTCGACCGGGTGGTCTTCCTCCACATCGTCTTCTGGTTCGTTGATCAGATTTATGACTATGGGCGGTCCGATGCTAGGGTGTTCGATAAATTCAACGGGAATTACCCTGCTCATACCAGGATCCGAGCTGGATGCTAAGGCGGCCAAAGCGTCTGCCTGGGCGTTTTCTGCTCGAGGAATTCTAGTCAAAGCGAATTGATCGAACTTCCGAGTTAGATCTTTTACCAAGATCAGATACGCTTCCATTCTTTCGTCCCTTGCTTCGTATTCCCCGCTAAATTGGCTAGCCACTAGTTGGGAGTCGCAGTACGCGTGAAGGTTACAAATTTTCAGTCCGTGAGCTAATCGTAGTCCTGCGATCAAGGCCTCATACTCGGCTTCGTTGTTTGAAGCGTGGAAAATCAATCGGAATGACTGTTCCAATACTTCTCCCGTTGGGGATGCAAGTCGGATGCCAATCCCAGAACCTTGTTTGGCGAGGATCCGTCAACGTACAAGATCCAGGTCGAGTTCGGCTCTTGGTTGGACATACTTCCCGTCGGGAGTTCCACTATGAAGTCTGCGAGCACTTGTGATTTCGCGCAAGTCTTTGAGCGATATTCAATATCGTACTCGCTCAGCTCGATCGCCCATTTTGCCAACCTTCCCGATTGGCTGGGACTGTGCAAAATTGTGCGGCGAGGGAATGAAGTGGGAACGACGATGGTGTGGGATTGGAAATACGGTCTAAGTTTCCTTGCGGACATGACCACGGCCAAAGCCAATTTCTCCATCATCGGATATCGCGTCTCCGCGTCCAGTAGTGTCTTACTTACGTAGAAGATCTGCTTTTGTTCGCCACGTTCTTCCCGGATAAGGACGCCACTTACGGCGGTCGTTGATACTGCGATATAGAGGAATAATGGTTCTCCTTCTACGGGTTTCGCGAGTACTGGCGGGGTAGCTAGGTAATGTTTCAGCTGTTGGAAAGCCTTCTCGCATTCCTCTGACTATTCGAACTTTTTGTTTCCCTTTAATGTCTCGTAGAAAGGTAGACATTTGTCCGTTGATCGCGAGATAAAACGGTTAAGTGCTGCGACCCTGCCGGTCAGTCTTTGTACTTCGCGTTTCGTCCTGGGAGAGACCATCTCTATTAGCGCCGTGATTTGTTTCGGGTTAGCCTCGATTCCGCGGTAAGTGACGAGGTACCTTAGAAATTCTCCAGACGCGACGGCAAACCGACACTTTGCCGGGTTCAACTTCATGTTATGAAGGTTGAGCCTCTCGAAACATTCCTGGAGGTGGATGACGTGGTCTTGCTCTTTGAGCGATTTCACGAGCATATCGTTGATGTACACTTCCATTGTTTTTCCGAGTTGTTCGGAGAACATTCGGTTGACGAGTCGTTGGTAAGTCGCGCCAGCATTCTTTAGACCGAAAGGCATCACTTTATAGCAGTAGGTTCCACGATCGGCTATGAATGCGGTTTTCTCCCGATCGTCGGGATTCATCATGATCTGATTTGATCCCGAGAAGGCGTCCATGAAAGATAAGAGTTTGTTTCCCGCGGTTGCCTCGACTAAGCGATCAATGTGCGGCAGCGGATAACTATCTTTCGGACACGCTTTATTGAGATCGGTGAAATCGACGCAGACTCGCCATTTTCCGTTCTTTTTCTTTACGACAACGGGATTGGCGAGCCAGTCAGGATATCGAACTTCTGTNCTTTATTGAGATCGGTGAAATCGACGCAGACTCGCCATTTTCCGTTCTTTTTCTTTACGACAACGGGATTGGCGAGCCAGTCAGGATATCGAACTTCTGTGATCGATCCTACTTTGAGGAGTCTGTCGACTTCGCTGTTGACCGCTTCGGCGCGTTCCGGCCCCAGTTTTCGTCTTTTTTGTTTGACGGGTTTGGATGTAGGGTCAACGTTGAGTTCATGACATGTGATGTTTATGTCGATCCCTGGCATATCTTCCGCAGTCCAAGCGAACGTGTTCGAGTTTCGCTTTAGGCATGTCAGGAGTTCGACTTTTAAGGTCTCGCTCAGGTTTGCACCGATTTCGACACAGCGTTCTGGAAAATTCTCGTCGATGCATACCGAGATGACGGGTTCGCAGGTTGGCTCGCGCTTACCTTCCAAAGCCTCAGCCGCTCGCAACTGCCAGAAGAGTTCCGTTTTATCTTGCTCTGGGGCGTTGTCGAGGGACGTCAACTTCTTTTTCTTTTTGGAAGAGACATCGACCGGCATATTTTTTCGTTTTAAATCCGCGGCGTAGCAAACCTGCGAGGTTCGTCGATTTCCCTATATAGTCTCGATCCCGTTCGGAGTCGGGAACTTGAGACACATATGGTACGTCGACGGAATCGCTTGCATCGAATTTAACCACGGTGTCCCTACGATTGCGTTATAGGACATAGGTCGATCGACGACTTCGAACTCGACGTTTTTCACTATGCTCCCGGCGCAAACTGCCAAGTTGATCGTTCCGAGGGTCATAGTGATTTCTCCCGAGAGTCCTACTAGCGGGCTTACGTTTTCCGCGATTTCAGACAGATCGATTTTCATTCTCTCGAGAGTATTTTTGAAGATGATATCAGCCGAGCTTCCGTAATCGACTAATATCCTTGCGACATCCATATTCCGGATCGTCATCTCAATAACGAGAAGATCGTTGAGAGGTTTGACCGAATCGATCGTTGCTCTTTTCTCGAACGAGATGACGTCGCCGTTCAGATTAGGCATGTTATTTCTAGTTCGTTTTAGCGATTATTGTGTAAGAGAATCCGACCCCCCCTCCTTCTAGCGCCAAACTTTGGGAACCGAAATCCACACTGTCGATTTTCCGTCAAATATGGAAACTTTGGATGAAACCCTAATTTTCCCGAAGTCCTGGATCTCTGCGGAAATCACTAAAACAAACGAATTTAAAAGATTATGGATGAACAATGAAGAACAAAGGAATAAGAACTTTTATGAAAGCTTTTATTAAATGAAGAATCGACAACTGTTACAAGAAGAATTGAAGAACTTAGACGTCGAAACGTTCTAAGGATCTAGATTACTATTCAAAACGCTAAGTCCTAAATTCCTAAGCTAGCAGCTGTCTTTTTTAGGTCTGATTTTCGTCCTCCTCTTCTGCCCTACGCCTCTGGTTTATATACTCCTTGCCTTGACGGTTCGACCTTTCCATTTTGCCGGATTTGAGTATTTCGGGAATCTTCCATTTTTCTCGATCCTTCCTTTTCTTCCGCGGAAATCTTCTATTTATCTTCAAACTTGCCTTTATTTTCCTTTTGCGAGTTGACCGTCAAAGCGTTATCGTATCTTCGGGTTTAATTTCGTTAACGTCGCGAGATGGGTTTTTATCGTGTTTTAGGACCTTTCGGGCCGTTTTACGATAAAAACCATTTTACGATTTTAACGAGACCGGTTCCTGATCCGATGCCGTTTTTTTACGATTCTCTCGACGTTTTTTATTTAAAACGAGTTTTTTATGATTTTAACGAGAAATCTCAAATAAACCGTATAGTTTAGGCAATGTTCGGTGTTTCGTTTAACCGTTGCTGTTTTATACGATTTCCTCGAGTTCTTTCCGAGAAAGTAAAGTTTTACGGTTTTTATCGTAAAACTTGAATGATAGGTCGGATCGAGACGGAACGGGAGACATTTCGGCCGTGGTTCAGAATGCGACTGTGTCGAAAGACGTAAGTTTTGAATCGGGGATGCGGGAGATCGAGGCGCGGGATATCCGAGAAGTCTTTAGTTCGCCGATGGGCGAACTAGTTGAGGGACTCCTAGTTCGCCATCGGCGAACTAAGCCGGGCCGGATTAGTTCGCCGATGGGCGAACTAGTTGAGCGACTCTTAGTTCGCCCATCGGCGAACTAGGCCGGGCCGGCTTAGTTCGCCGATGGGAGAACTAGTCGTGACTAGTTTGCGTTTTACGGCTGTTTCGGTTATTTGCGGTTTCGTAAAACGATTCTTCGAGTTTTATAAAACGTTTCTTCGAGTTTTATAAACCGATTCTTCGAGTTTTATAAAACGATTCTCGAGTTTTATAAAACGATTCTCGAGTTTTATAAAACGATTCTTCGAGTTCTATAAAACGATTCTCGAGTTCTATAAAACGATTCTTCGAGTTTTATAAAACGATTCTCGAGTTTTATAAAACGATTCTCGAGTTTTATAAAACGATTCTCGAGTTTTATAAAACGATTCTCGAGTTTTATAAAACGATTCTCGAGTTTTATAAAGTGACTCTCGAGTTTTATAAAACGATTCTCGAGTTTTATAAAACGATTCTTCGAGTTTTATAAAATGATTCTCGAGTTTTATAAAACGATTCTTCGAGTTTTTATAAAATGATTCTTGAGTTTTATAAAACGATTCTTCGAGTTTTATAAAATGATTCTCGAGTTTATAAAACGATTCTTCGAGTTTAATAAAACGATTCTCGATTTTTTTAAAACGATTCTTCGAGTTTTATAAAACGATTCTCCAGTTTTGTAAAACGATCTCTGAGTTTTATAAAATTACTTTTGCGGAAAGTAATGATCCCCCTTTTACAGAAGTTATCGCAGACGTTGATTTCGAGATTACGGTTTTTGACACCAACAGCTTAGTTCGCCGGTGGGCGAACTAGTCATGGGCCTCCTAGTTCGCCCATCGGCGGACTAAGCCAGCTTAGCTTAGTTCGCCGGTGGGCGAACTAGTTGCGACTAGTTCGCGTTTTACGTCTGTTTCGGTTTTTTGCGGTTTCATAAAAAGATTCTCGAGTTTTATAAAACGGCTTCTTGAGTTTTATAAAACGATCTTCGAGTTTTATAAAACGGCTTCTCGAGTTTTATAAAACGATCTTCGAGTTTTATAAAACGGCTTCTCGAGTTTTATAAAATGATCTTCGAGTTTTATAAAACGGCTTCTCGAGTTTTATAAAACGATCTTCGAGTTTTATAAAACGGCCTCTCTAGTTTTATAAAACGATCTTCAAGTTTTATAAAACGATCTTCGAGTTTTATAAAACGGTTTCTCGAGTTTTATAAAACGATCTTCGAGTTTTATAAAACGGCTTCTCGAGTTTTATAAAACGACTTCTCGAGTTTTATAAAACGATCTTCGAGTTTTATAAAACGGCTTCTCGAGTTTTATAAATCGGTTTCTCGAGTTTTATAAAACGATCTTCGAGTTTTATAAAACGGCTTCTCGAGTTTTATAAAACGATCTTCGAGTTTTATAAAGTGGTTTCTCGAGTTTTATAAAACGATCTTCGAGTTTTGTAAAAGGGCTTCTCGAGTTTTATAAAACGATCTTTGAGTTTTATAAAACGGCTTCTCGAGTTTTATAAAACGATCTTCGAGTTTTATAAAACGGCTTCTCGAGTTTTATAAGACGATCTTCGAGTTTTATAAAACGATCTGCGAGTTTCCTAAAACGTCTTCTTGTCTTATAAAACGATCTTTGGGTTTTATAAAACTATTCCTTTTATGTTTTTGCGGGGAATTTTGGCTATTGATTCCGTCGTACCGATTTTGTCCCCAACAGTTATCCCCCCAGCTCGTAATAATCGTGTGGTTCTTGCGAGTGGATTGAGCTTGTTTGGCGTTTGGTAGAATTAGGCGGAATTTTAATGGCCAAAAGTCCAAAGGTGAATAGTAAAATTCTTCCCTATAAGTAGATGGAGTAAAATTTTGAATTCTTTACTCCACCTTCTACAACTTATCCAAGAAATTTTTCTCTCCACTTTCTTTGAAGATCTTCAAACATGTTTTCAGGAAGAGAGACTCGTTCCTCGACTAGTTCCAATTTTCACAATTCTGAGGGAACGAGTTCGCAGCCCCCAGCTTCGGCTCCGAAAGAAGAGTATTCGTCCCCGTTAATCGATCCGATGGACCTCGAGGCTTTTTGGGCGTTGGGAGATGAGTCGGGGTCCGCTAGGCCTGGGACTTGGGTTCCAGCTTTGTCGGATGTCGATCAAATTTCCGGACATCCGAGCTCGGCTCTTTTTAACAGTATCGATTACATGCGCAAATTTTGCCGAGTTCCGGAGGCTGTCGAGTTTCGTTCCCCACTTCCCGGAGAGGGCGACAGGGATGCGCCCGAGGGTTTTTTCACATGTTACAGTATTTTCTTACAGCAATTCCACTTATGGTTTCCGATCCCGGAAATCATTGTTTATTACCTTCACAGGCTGGGGCTATCGATCAGTCAGTTGACTCCCCCTGGTTTAAAGCAACTCGTTGGTCTCCTGACGCTGAGTTATGAGCAGGGAATTACCCTTAACGTTGATCATCTCAAGGGTCTGTTAAAGCCCACGGGGCAATCGCGGAGGATCACTCTATGCCCGCGTGACGAAATTGTTACGGGCTGCTCAACGCATTCTACTTCTTGGAAGAAAAATTTCTTCTACGTTCGTATCGACAGTGCGTCGGTCGAGGAGGGTAGCATTCCGCTTTTTACGACCACGTGGGGTCGGAGAAGTATGTGAATCGAGTTCATACGAATCCTCTTCCTCTTATTATTATTTTTTTTTTTTCGTTTCTGTTTTTCCGCAGTGACCAACCCTTTGCCTCCGCATCCCGCGGATCTCCAGAACATCACCACTTCTCTCAAACGTGGTGAAGTTGGTTGGTGCAGTTTTTCTCCGCAACACGTCCGCCAAGCGGTTGCCCTCTTCCGATCTCGACTCTTTGCGAATTCTCCGATTTATGAAGAGGATCCGTTTATCGGGGAGTTTATTCCGTATGTTCCCTCGACGAGGAGTGGCAAATCAAGCTTCCGAAGGGATAAAAATCCGGTTGTCGAAGATGATGATTCTGAACGCGCGACTTCTCCTGACAATATTCTCAAGGATTTTCTTGATAGTCAGACGGAAGAATGCGTCTGGACGAAGGCGGGCGGATCATCGACCTCCCATTTTCCGGACATCGACCATGATCAAGTCCCGGAGTTTATTAGGGGGTCTGAGAAAGCTAAGGAGGTACTTGTGTTTATTGTTTTCTTTTTCGAGCAGTTTTTATGATATCGCTTAATTCTTTTCTTTGGTAGGGTTTCCTTGTCTGAGCCGAGCCCTGGGCAGCCGTACCGCTGAAGCTCGCCTTGCTTAGTTTCGAGCGAACATGGCCGAAAAAGAAGTTGTTCGTCTTCGGGCAGAGGTCGAGGCCAACCAAGCCGAAGAAGTGGTTGCGAGGGAGAATGCTCGCGTGAGGGATGAGTGTGCGGCTAGGTCCCGTCGTGCCAAGGAGCTTTCTGACCAAAGGATTTGTCGTGCTCGTCGTGCGGGCAAACGAGAGGTTGCCGAGGAGATGAAGGCTCGTCATTCATGGGTTATCCTTAACTCTGAATGAAGGGTATTCGTTTGCTAAGGAATTCTCTGCGCGGCGGGAAAACCTGAATCGGGAAAGAGATATGCAGCCCGAAATTTTCGACCTTAAGGCGCGCATGTGGGATCAATGGAATCCCATCGTGGTGTCGCCGGATTCGGTCGAAATTGGTCCTGGGATTTCAGACGTGGATGGTGAAGTCGATCAGTCTGCGTTTGATGACTTCAATGTGTGATGTTCTTAGTTTTTCGATTTTGTTGTTGTTTTCCGGGACTGGCCGTTGGTGGCTTTGAATCCCTACCGCTGGGCGGTATGTACTTGGATGTTTTTAATAAGAAAATATTTTCTAAGTATGAAATTCGTGTTTTGTGTTAAATGTAGAGGGAAGAATACGAGTTGTCATCTCGTATCTAACTCTTTGGTGTAAATCGTACAATTCGTTAACTCGGGAGATTTCGATTTTCGTGAGTGTTTAGATGTGGGCGAAGACACATGCCTTTAGGATCTCGATTCATGCCTTGAGACATTAGCGACCAGTGTGCTGGGTTTAGGGCAAGACCTAGGTTTACTTTCGGATTGGGGCTGTGCGATGACTAGCTGGCTTTCGTTTTGCCTGTTGCGATATTAACCTGACTCCATACCGATTTAGAATCCGCGATAGGTTCTCGGATTATACGATTCGTATGGTTGGAATCGAGCATCTCACCGGGAACAATTTCTAAGTTTCCCGGAAGTGCTGACCAAACATTTGGATTTCTTTTATAGCGCGCTATTTTATCCTAGTCGGATGTATGCGGACCGATAGGTCGATGCGTTTGTTTAGGACGGCTAGCGTGCTCGACGGCTAGTGCTGGCCAATCTCGGCCGTTGCTTGCTTTGGGTCGTCTTCTGCGGGCGGTGGCGTGACCTTTGCCCGTTTTGGTTTCACGATTGCTACCGCCAATTGCCTCAGCTTATGTTCGGCCAGGAAGCAAGATCGCGATTGTCTTTGGCATCCCCAAATTACTGCGACTCCCGTAGGCGTCGGGAATTTGATGCCTAAGTGATATGTGGACAGAACCGCCTTCATGGAGTTTATCCAAGGCGTGCCCATGATTACATTGTAGATGGCCGGGAAATCGACTACCGCGAAGTTAACGTTTTTCGTCACTTCTTTTGCGGCAACCGGTAGTCGGATTGATCCCAGGGTCATCGACGTCTCGCCGGAGAAACTAGTCAGCGGTTTTGGAATCGGTTCGACTTCCGAGAGATCGATTCCCATGCGTGCTAGCGTATTGCGGAAGATCACGTTGACATGACTCCCGGTATCGACCAAGATCCGAGCGACTTCTAAATCGCTGATTACTAAGTCGATGACATGAGGATCGGCGTGAGGTTGGTCGATTCCTCCGGTTTCAGTGTCGTCGAATGAGATCACTCCTTTTGGAGAGTCATCCGTCGGCACCTTCCAACTCGAGCAGGTTTCGGCTTTGCGTTGGTAGGATTTTATAGACGAGACGGTGTCGTTGTAGTATTGCGATTCGCCGATAATCATGTTGATTTTTTGGCGGTTAGCGTTGTTACCCTTCTCGTCTTGTCTTCGTCCGTGTTTTTCTCCTGACTGGTTTTCTTGAGGCGGAGTTTCCGCTCGCGCGTTCCTGTTGTTCTTCGGAAGGCGATCCGAATTGCGGATGAGATCCTTGACACTAGATATCTCCGAAAGTTCTCCCGCGACCAATTTTTCGGCAAGTCTGGCGCCGAGAACTTTGCAGTTCACGGTGGAATGCCCGAGGGTTTGGTGGAGGTCGCAAAAAGAATTCTCGTCGTAATTCGAATTTCTCGTCCACGTGTTACCCGTAGTTCGCCCTTGCTCCGAACCGGAGTTGATGGCGTAGTTATGCGCCCCTTGGAGATCCTGTCCCTCGTGATGGACGAATTTGTCGTTACGAGAGTTCCTCTTTTTCTGCTTCTGCTCGGACGCGTTATACTTCGCGGATGTTTTCGTCGGCTTGTGCTTCTCGGACAGGATTTTAGTTTCCTCTTCGATGGTTATGAAGTCAGTGGCTTTATGGAGCACATACTGAATCGTCCGTGGTTTCTCGAGAGTTATCCACTTGCGGAATTTCGATTTGTACCAGAATGATTTCCTTAACGCGTCGATGGCGGCTTTGTTGCTGATTCCGCTAACCCTAGCCATGACGAGTTTGAATCTACTCATGAAATCGCGGAGAGATTCGTCCTCCTTCTGCACCAAGCTCCAGAGGTCGGCGTCGGAGGTTTCTGGGTTGATGAAAATCGAGTACTGCTTCAGGAATTCCGAAGCCAGTCGACGGAAGCTTCCGATCGAATTTTGCCTAAGTTTGGCGAACCATTCGAGCGCGGCTCCTTCTAGGTTTTCGACAAAGAGGCGGCAGTAGCCTTCGTCTTTTTCGTGGTCCTTGAGCTTGGCTCGTCCCATGGTGATCTGGAATGCTTGTAAGTGCGCTTTGGGATCGAACGTCCCGTCGTACGTCGGCACCTTAAGTTTTCCGGGATCGGGCAGTTTGATCTCGGTGATACGGGCCGTAAAGGGCATTTTCCGAGACTCGTACAGTAGCCGATCAATCTCGGGTGCGGCGCTGGTAGCGTGGTGAATCTTAGATTTCACCGCTTTTACCGCTGCGGCCGTTTTAGTGATATACTCGCGAAGATCACGAATCTCGGTCAGACCGCCAGCAGTTTGCCGACCTTGTCGGCGTTTGCTGCGAGTGACTGGAGATCCCTCCTCAGGGGTTTTTGCGTATCGCGCGAAGTCGAGTTCCCCCTCGTCTCCAGTAAAAGAACGTTCGGGAGAAGACTCCGACAGAGGACTTCGAGTCTTCCTTCTCCTAGGATGGACGTCAGCATCTTCGTCCGATGAATCGGCCTGGTCGCTTGTCTCCAGGTTAACCCTTTCGATGCCGTCGCCCTCGGTCTCCTGTTCGTGAGTAGGAGGTTTCTCCGATTCGTTCAGCGTCGCGTCAGGATTGTCTTTTCCGGATTCCTTTTCCGGTAAGTTACCCTGCTAGGTTCTGGGACGATCCATAGGAGCGCCAAAGTCGAGCCTCCTTCCGCGGATCTTAGTAGTTCCGCGGGGGCGAATTGCTCGGGTTTTCGCGGTTAGGGTTTCTACCCGTTTTGTGAGCGAACCAATGAGCTTTTCCTGCTCTTTCGATTTTTTGTTAAACTCGGAAAGCATCTTCTCGAGAGTCTCGGCGTTAGCGTTTGTAGCGTTGGCCGCAGATGCTCCTTGTGGTGGTGTTGTTTCAACGTTATCGCGTTCGTTGCGAGTTTGGTTGTCACCGGTCATTGTTTCTTCGTTGGACATGTTGCGGCTTCGGTGTAAGATAGATCCGACCCCCCCCCCCTCCTTCTAGCGCCAAACTGTGGGAACTGAAATCCACCTACTGTCAAATAATCGTAAATAAGGAAACTTCGGGAAAACCCTAAGTTTCCAGAGGAACCGGCTATCTGCAGAACCGCACAATGAAGATTAAGATAACAAGAAACTTAGAAATTTTAAATGAATAAACGAAAATCGAGAGCAAAGAGGTTCTTATTCCGAATCTGCGTAGAACTGGTACAAAGAGAGTAGCCGAAAACTTAAGAACGAAAAACCCTAATTGAGACGTAGCTCGCTAACAGAAAACAGAAATATTCCTAAATGCTAATTTTGGTGGTGAGAGCTCTGAAAATCGTGTCCCTTGCTTCTGCCCTAGACCTCTTATTTATATACTCCTCGCCTTGGCCATTCGGTCTTTCCATTTCGCCCAGATTTGACTATATCGGGAATTTTCCATTTTTCTCGATCCTTCCTTTTCTTCCGCGGAAATCTTCTATTTTTCTTCAAANCTGCCCTAGACCTCTTATTTATATACTCCTCGCCTTGGCCATTCGGTCTTTCCATTTCGCCCAGATTTGACTATATCGGGAATTTTCCATTTTTCTCGATCCTTCCTTTTCTTCCGCGGAAATCTTCTATTTTTCTTCAAACCTTCCTTTTATCTTCAAACTTGACATTTATTTTCCTCCTGCGAGTAAACCGTCAAAATGTTATCGTATCTTCGGGTTAGATTCCGTTAAGATCGCGAGATGGGTTTTTTATCGCGTTTTAGGACCTTCCGGGCCGTTCTACGATAAACCCGTTTTCCGACTTTGTACGGGATCGTTTCTTGATCTGATGCCTTTTTTAGTAAATTCCTCGAGCTAATCGTACGGTTTTACGATTTACTCGTCGTTTTTATTAAAAACGCGTTTTTTACGATTTACTCGACCGTGCTTCTTATGATTTCAACGAGAAATCTCGAATAAATCGTATAGTTTAGGCAATGTTCGGTGTTTCGTTTAACCGTTGCCGTTTTATACGATTGTCTCGAGTTCTTTGTCGAGAAAGCGAAGTTTTACGGTTTTTATCGTAAAACTCGAACGATTGGTCGGATCGAGATGGAACGGGAGACGCTCCGGCCATGGTTCAGAACGCGGCCGTGTCGTAAGTTTCGAATCGGGAATGTGGGAGATCGAGGCTCGGGACGTCCAGGAAGTCTCTAGTTTGCCCACCAGCTTGGCTTAGTTCGCTGGTGGGCGAACTAGTTGCGACTAGTTCGCGTTTTACTGCTGTTTCGGTTTTTTGCGGTTTCGTAAAACGATTCTCGAGTTTTTTAAAACGGCTTCTTGAGTTTTATAAAATGATCTTCGAGTTTTATAAAACGGCTTCTCGAGTTTTATAAAACGATCTTCGAGTTTTATAAACCGGCTTCTCGAGTTTTATAAAATGATCTTCGAGTTTTATAAAACGGCTTCTCGAGTTTTTTAAAACGATCTTCGAGTTTTATAAAACGGCTTCTCGAGTTTTATAAAACGATCTTCGAGTTTTATAAAACGATCTTCGAGTTTTATAAAACGATCTTCGAGTTTTATAAAACGGTTTCTCGAGTTTTATAAAACGATCTTCGAGTTTTATAAATCGGCTTCTCGAGTATTATAAAACGACTTCTCGAGTTTTATGAAACGATCTTCGAGTTTTATAAAACGGCTTCTCGAGTTTTATATACCAACTTCGAGTTTTATAAAAAATTTTCTCGAGTTTTATAAAACGATCTTCGAGTTTTATAAAACACCTTCTCGAGTTTTATAAAACGATCTTTGAGTTTTATAAAACGGCTTCTCGAGTTTTATAAAATGATCTTCGAGTTTTATAAAACGGCTTCTCGAGTTTTATAAGACGATCTTCGAGTTTTATAAGACGATCTGCTAGTTTCATAAAACGTCTTCTTGTCTTATAAAACGATCTTTGGGTTTTATAAAACTATTCCTTTTATGTTTTTGTGGGGAATTTTGGCTATTGATTCCGTCGTACCGATTTTGACCCCAACACTATAAAAGAAATCCAAACTTTTGGTCAGCACTTCCGGGGAACTTAGAAATTGTTTCCGGTGAGATGCTCGGTTCCAACCTGACGAATCGTATAAGCTGAGAACCTATCGCGGATTCTAAATCGGTATGGAATCAGGTTAAAATCGCAACAGGCAAAACGAAAGCCGACTAGTCATCGCATAGCCTCAATCCGAAAGTAAACCTAGGTCTTGCCCTAAACCCAACACACTGGTTTCTAACGTCTCAAAGCATGAATCGAGAGCCTAAAGGCATGTCTCTTCGTCTATATCTAAACGCTCACTCGATTTACTAAACATCCCAAAACGAGCAAACGAATAAGGCGATCCACAAAGGAAAAGGAATGCGAGACGACAACTCGCGAACCTCCCTCAATATCAACTCATATTCTTCCCTCTACATTCATACGAATAAAAACACGCTCTTAAAAACACAAACTGATTTATAATAAAGCCGCAAAGCGGCAAGGACTCAGAGCCGCACACGGCCAGTCCGAAAACTATAACGGCCACACTCGGCCAGACCAAACAGCCTACGTGCTAGTCTCAAGGCCGGCAAAGGTCCAATACATGATCCCATCAACGTCAACATGCTCGATAATTTCTACACAACACATAACTAGACTGTACAGGTCTCACTGCGAAACAGGTCATACAAACCTTAATTCCAAAACGTTCTACGAAAGGCTTCATCCCTTCAATAGGGTACGTAGGCAGCCTTCACAAGGCGCAGCACTAATCCTAAACGCTTTCAGCTCCCCGGAGAGTGGAAAGATCACTTTCAACGGACCTTTCCAACAATTAATTCCGCCTAACTAACCTAAAAGTGGCAAACCACTCGCAAGAACCTCACGTTAAATGCTCAAGGTTCTAGCGAGCTGGGGGGGCTAACTGTTGCTGTCAAAATCGGTCACGACGGAATCAATGGCTAAAAGTTTTCGTAAAAATAAAAATATGTTTTATAAAACTCAATAAGTCGTTTTATAAAACTAAATAAGTTGTATTATTAAACTCGAGAAGTCGTTTTATAAAACTCGAGAAGTCGTTTTATAAAACTCGAGAAGTCGTTTTATAAAACTCGAGAAGTCGTTTTATAAAAATCGAGAAGTCATTTTATAAAACTCGAGAAGTCATTTTATAAAACTCGATAAGTCGTTTTATAAAACTCGGTAAGTCGTTTTATAAGACTCGAGAAGTCGTTTTATGACACTCGAGAAGTCATTTTATAAAACTCGATAAGTCGTTTTATAAAACTCTAATAAGTTTCCAAACAAAGAAAATCAGCGGAAAACTTGGAAATCGACATCTCGGAAATAAGAAACAAACGCCGATTACACGATCACCCGAGTTAAGCACAAAACCACGAAAAACCGCATCCACCATAAAACGCAAGCTGGTTCGGCCGCAGTAGCTCACCGTACGGCGAGCTGAACCAATCTGGTTTGGCTTGTCGTATGTCGAGCTAATTATCCCAAGCCTCGATCTCCCACCTCCTCGATCCAAGGCATACGTCCTTTGGCACAATCATGTTCCAAACCACGGTCAAAATGTCTCCCGTTTCACCTCTATTCGTCCTATCATTCAAATTTTACGATAAAAATCGTTAAGTCTTGTCTTCTCGAAAGAACTCAAGGAAATCGTATAAAATGGCAACGGTTAAACAAAACACCGAACATTGCCTAAACTATACGATTTACTCGAGATTCTTCGTGAGAAATCGAAAAAAAAAGTTTTTAATAAAACGTCGAGTGAATCATAGAAAACGGCAGTGGTTAACCTAAACATCGAACATTGCCATACTTTACGATGAACTCGAGAAACTTATTTAAAAAAGGCACCGCATCAGAAAACGATCTCGTATAAAGTCGTAAAACGGTTTTATCGCAAAACGGCTCGAAAAGTCTTAAAACGCGATAAAAGCCTATCTCACGACTTTAACGAAGTCCAGCCCAAAGATGCGACGGTTTTTTAACGATTTACTCGCAGAAAGAAGATGAATGTCAAATTTGAAGATACATGTCAAGTTTGAAGATAAATAGAAGATTTCCGCGGGAAAAAAAGGAAAGGTCGAAATAAATGGAAGATTCTCGATAAACTCGAATCTTGGCGAAATTGAAGAACCAAACCGCCAAGGAATGGAGTATATAAGCAAGATGCATAGGACAGAAGCAAGAGACGAAATTCAGAGCTCTCATCTAAGACTTTTACAACTTTTCTAGACTTAGAATTTTCCGCACTTAGAAACTTAGGCTTTTTTCTCGACAAGCTCGGTTTCTATGACTGGCTCTAAATTACTAGATGAACTTGCCCAGGCAGTTCGATCTCTGGTCCAGCTCTATCAACTGAACTACGTTCGACTTGATCCTCGAAAGGGGTACGTAGGTGTTGGGGTCAAAATCGGTACGACGGAATTAATAGCCAAAACTCCCCGCGAAAATACAAAAAGAACAGTTTTATAAAACCCGAGGAATAGTTTTATAAAACTCAAACGTCATTTATAGAACTCGCAGACCTTTTTATAAAACTCGAATATCGTTTTATAAAACTCGAGAAATCGTTTTATAAAACTCGAAGATCGTTTTATAAAACTCGAGAATCCTTTTATAAAACTCGAGAAATCATTTTATAAAACTCGAGAAATCGTTTTATAAAACTCGAGGATCGTTTTATAAGACTCGAGAATCGTTTTATAAAACTCGAGAAATCGTTTTATAAAACTCGAGAAATCGTTTTATAAAACTCGAGAATCGTTTTATAAAACTCGAGAATCGTTTTATAAAACTCGAGAATCGTTTTATAAAACTCGAGAAATCGTTTTATAAAACTCGAGAAATCGTTTTATAAAACTCGAGAATCGTTTTATAAAACTCGAGAATCGTTTTATAAAACTCGAGAATCGTTTAATAAAACTCGAGAAAACGTTTTATAAAACTCGAGAAATCATTTTATAAAACTCGAGAATCGTTTTATAAAACTCGAGAAACGTTTTATAAAACTCGAGAATCGTTTTATAAAACTCGAGAAGTCGTTTTATAAAACTCGAGAAATTGTCTTATAAAACTCGAAGATCGTTTTACAAAACTCGAGAATCGTTTTATGAAATCCGAAGATCGTTTTATAAAACTCGAGAATCGTTTTACAAAACCGCAAAAAACCGAAAAAGCCGTAAAACGCGAACTAGTCGCAACTAGTTCGCCCATCGGCAAACTAAGCCGGGCCCGGCTTAGTTCGCCGATGGGCGAACTAAGAGACACTTTCTAGTTCGCCCATCGGCGAACTAAGCCGGCCCCGGCTTAGTTCGCCGATGGGCGAACTAGGACATGCCCGACTAGTTCGCCCATCGGCGAACTAAGCCGGACCGGCTTAGTTCGCCGATGGGCGAACTAGAGACGTCCCGGACACTCCGCGTCTCGATTTCCCGCATTCCCGATTCGAAACTTACGTCTTTCGACAAGGTCGCGCTCTAAACTGCGGCCGAAATATCTCTCGTTCCATCTCGATCCAACTTACCAATCGAGTTTTACGATAAAAATCGTAAAACTTCGTTTTCTCGGAAAGAACTCGAGGAAATCGTATAAAACGGCAACGGTTAAACGAAACACCGAACATTGCCTAAACTATACGATTTATTCGAGATTTCTCGTTGAAATCATAAAAAACGCGCTTTTAATAAAAAACGCCGAGTAAGTCGTAAAAAACGTGTTTTTAATAAAAAGTCGAGTAAATCGTAAA
>CAKOAT010507376.1:365596-388291 GCA_932364175.1 Eruca vesicaria subsp. sativa
TCAATTAGGGTTTTCTAGTTCTTACGTTTTCGGCTACTCTCTTTGTACCAGTTCAACGCAGATTCGGAATAAGAACCTTCTTTGCTCTCTATTTTCGTTTATTCTCATTTAAATTCTAAGTTATCGTTTTCTTATTTTCGTTGTGCGGTTCTCGCAGATAGCCGGTTCCTCTGGAAACTTAGGGTTTTCCCGAAGTTTCTTTTTTTACGATTTATTTGACAGTAGGGTGAAATCGACTCCCACAAGGAGTCAATTGACTAATTGACAGTTCCAGTCTGTGAAGGAAATGCACGATGACCTCCGGAATCGGGAACCATAGGTGGCATTGTTGCAAGAAAATGTTGTAACACGTGAAGAAGCCTTCGGGCGCATCCTCGTCGCTCTCCCCGGCAAGTGGGGAACGAAACTCAACGGCCTCTGGGACTCGGCAGAATTCACGCATGTAATCAATGCTGTTAAAAAGCGTCAAGCTCGGACGTCCAGAAATCTGATCGACGTCCGACAAAGCTGGAACCCAAGTTCCAGGCCTAGCGGACCCCGACTTGTCTCTGATCGCCCAGAAAGCCTCGAAGTCCGTCGGATCGACTAACGGAGACGAGTACTCTTCTTTCGGAGCCAAGGCTGGAGGCTGCGAACTCGTTCCCTCAGAATTGTGAAAATTGGAAATAGTTGAGGTACGAGTTTTTCTTCCTGAAAACATGTTTGAAGATCTTCAGAGAAAGTGGAGAGAAAAATTTCTTGAATAAGTTGTAAAAGATGGAGTAAAGAATTCAAAATTTTACTCCATATACTTATAGGGAAGAATTTTACTATTCACCTTTGGACTTTTGGTCATTAAAGTTCCGCCTAATTCCGCCAAACTCGCCAAACGTACTCAATCCACTCGCAAGAATCTCACGATTCTTACGAGCTGGGGGGCTAACTGTTGGGGTCAAAATCGGTACGATGGAATTAATAGCCAAAACTCCCCGCGAAAATACAAAAAGAACAGTTTTATAAAACCCGAGGAATAGTTTTATAAAACTCAAACGTCATTTATAGAACTCGCAGACCGTTTTATAAAACTCGAAGATCGTTTTATAAAACTCGAGAAATTGTTTTATAAAACTCGAAGATCGTTTTATAAAACTCGAGAATCTTTTTATAAAACTCGAGAAATCGTTTTATAAAACTCGAGAAATCGTTTTATAAAACTCGAGAAATCGTTTTATAAAACTCGAGGATCGTTTTATAAAACTCGAAGATCGTTTTATAAAACTCGAGAAATCGTTTTATAAGACTCGAGAATCGTTTTATAAAACTCGAGAAATCGTTTTATAAAACTCGAGAAATCGTTTTATAAAACTCGAGAATCGTTTTATAAAACTCGAGAATCGTTTTATAAAACTCGAGAATCGTTTTATAAAACTCGAGAAATCGTTTTATAAAACTCGAGAAATCGTTTTATAAAACTCGAGAAACGTTTTATAAAACTCGAGAACCGTTTTATAAAACTCGAGAATCGTTTTATAAAACTCGAGAATCGTTTTATAAAACTCGAGAAATCGTTTTATAAAACTCGAGAAATCGTTTTATAAAACTCGAGAAACGTTTTATAAAACACGAGAATCGTTTTATAAAACTCGAGAAGTCGTTTTATAAAACTCGAGAAATCATCTTATAAAACTCGAAGATCGTTTTACAAAACTCGAGAATCGTTTTATGAAATCCGAAGATCGTTTTATAAAACTCGAGAATCGTTTTACAAAACCGCAAAAAACCGAAAAAGCCGTAAAACGCGAACTAGGAAGTGATCAACTAGTTCGCCCATCGGCGAACTAAGCCGGCCCAGCTTAGTTCGCCGATGGGCGAACTAGGACATGCCCGACTAGTTCGCCCATCGGCGAACGAGAGACGTCCCAGACACTCCGCGTCTCGATTTCCCGCATTCCCGATTCGAAACTTACGTCTTTCGACAAGGTCGTGTTCTAAACCGCGGCCGAAATATCTCTCATTCCATCTCGATCCAACTTACCGATCGAGTTTTACGATAAAAACCGTAAAACTTCGTTTTCTCGGAAAGAACTCGAGGAAATCGTATAAAACGGCAACGGTTAAACGAAACACCGAACATTGCCTAAACTATACGATTTATTTCAGATTTCTCGTTGAAATCATAAAAAACGCGCTTTTAATAAAAAACGTCGAGTAAGTCGTAAAAAACGTGTTTTTAATTAAAAGTCGAGTAAATCGTAAAACTTTGCGATTAACTCGAGAAATTTATTAAAAACGACGTCAGATCAGGAAACGATCCCGTAAAAAGTCGGAAAACGGTTTTTATCGCAAAACGGCCCGGAAGGACCTAAAACGCGATAAAAACCCATCTCGCAATTTCAACGGAATCAAACCCGCAGATTTGATAACGTTTTGACGGTTTACTCGCAGAAGGAAAATAAAAGTCAAGTTTAAAGATAAAAGGAAGGTTCGAAGAGAAATAGAAGATTTCCGCGGAAGAAAAGGAAGGATCGAGAAGAATGGAAAATTCCCGATTTAGTCAAATCTGGGCGAAATGGAAAGATCGGATAGCCAAGACAAGGAGTATATAAAGAGGAGGTCTAGGGCAGAAGCACACACACGAAATTCAGAGCTCTCACCACCAAAACTAGCATTTAGGAATCTTTCCGTNACCAGTTCTACGCAGATTCGGAATAAGAACCTCTTTGCTCTCTATTTCGTTTATTTTCATTCAAATTCTAAGTTATCGTTTTCTTATTTTTCGTTGTGCGGTTCTCGCAGATAGCCGGTTCCTCTGGAAACTTAGGGTTTTCCCGAAGTTTCCTTTTTTACGATTTATTTGACAGTAGGGTGAAATCGACTCCCACAGTAGGCAGCCATTCTTAAGGTTCAGTCCAAAATCAATCAAACCCTTTTTCTTATTTTTTTTCTTTTTTCGTTATCGAGCTGCGACTCGACTAGATTTAAGGTTTTATGTTGGTAACTCGCTGATGGCCCTTGCGGCCAAAGCCTTTATAATTCCCTGTATTGATCGCAACGCTCTTACGCGAATCGGAAATAAGATCGACTTTCTTTATAAATTCGTTTTATCATGTTTTTCATATTTTCCGCATTTATTTGGTTACTTGTCGTTGGCTTCCGCAGAGATCGGGGTCCTCTGGAAAATTAGAGTTTTCCTAAGTTTCCTTATTTAACGGAAATCGACGGGGATGAATTTCGGTTCCCACAACCCTCACCTTAGAAAATGTAAAAAGTTGTAGCTGTGAACTCCTGGTGCTCAAACAGACTCCAAATCTGAAATCAGGGCAAAAAATCGTGCCAGAACGTTTTTCGAACGGTTAAAAACGGATAACCGGTGATCTGGTCAAAAAGTCAATTCGCTAGTCAAAGGTCAACCCGGTCAATTCTGACCCAAGCCGGGTAACCCTTGACCAGATTGAAATCGAATTGAATCACCGGTTTTCCCTTAACTGGATTCGATTTCAGTTAGACCAGAACTAAATCAATTTTAATCCGTTTAAACTCTAAACCAAAATCAATTTAATAACCAACCCGGTGTACGCCTAACCAGATCCAAATCAATTTAAACCGTAAATCAATTAACCAAACCACAATCGACTAAACTAGTTTGACCGGTCAACGAGTTGACCGACCGAGTTGACATGACCGAGTAACCGGCGAGTCACCGGAGACCGGTCGCCGGTGGCGACAAATGAACGGCGGCTTACCGGAGGTCAACGGTGGCAGTTAGTGGCTCGTGGCGACGGCGCTTGAGATCCACGCGCGGAGCATGCGGCAAGGCGCGGAGCGTGCGGCAAGGCGCGACGGCTCGTGAAGGATAAGCGCGGAACGTCGCAGCAAAGAAGCTGCGTGTCCGGGCGCGTCGGTGGTTGGCTCCGGCTGATCTTGGTGCTCCGGACTCGTCTCGACGTCACGAACACGGGTTTCCTTTTCTGAGAACTCTTCCAGTAATTTCCTTTTCTATCTCTATGGACTCAAAAGATATCCGCGGGTCTCTCCAAGATGGCTTTCCGAGGGCTTCTAGTAGTGTAATATCGCTCCCGGAATGTGTTAGTATGTGCACTATCTATCTTAGGGAGTTGCACTCGGCGGTGGGGTACTGTGTATCGGGCGACACTGACTGGAGCGTGCGGTCGATAGCATTGTCTTCCTGTCGATCGATGGGGGGGTAATCATGTCGGTCGATGTCGTGAGGTTCGATCTTGACAGGGACGGGTGGATGTGGGTGACGTGCTGCGAAGGCTTCGTGAGTCATAGTCTGGACGTTACTACACTCGTACGGGTACTCGTCTAAGTCCACCGATCGACACTCATCAAATTCTATCGATCGATGTACATGGGAACATATCGGTCGATGATCGCGGGGTGATATCGATCGATAGTAGTCGCGGACGAAGTCTCTCTCATCATCAGATTGTTGAATCTCTTCTACTACCTCTTGCCAAAAATCATCATCCAGGGTGGCATTGATGTTATTGTTGGCAAGCTCCTGCTTCCTTTGGGCTTCTACCGTCTGAAACACCAGAGTCTCCAACTTCTTCATATGGGTCTGTAAACCACTTAGCTCTTTTTGGAGGGTGTTGTAGACGGAGTCGATCTTCCCATTGCAGATCTGGAGTTTCTGCTGACTCTCAAGGACATTGTCAAGCATCTCCTCCAGTTTAGTATCTTGGGTGGGTGGGTGTGGGTTGGAGTAGAATGAGTTTCCATAGCTCATGTTGTTGTTGGGGTTGCTGCTGCTGAAGGTGTTGGGCTTCTGTGAATTGAAGTTGCTTCTCTGGCCTGTGTAGTTTTTGTATCCTCCTTGGTTACCAGACCTCTGAAAACCAGCTCCACTGACCCAGTTTACATCTTCTTCTATATAATCTTCCTGCAGTCTCTGCATCCTCCACTGAACAGATCTGCTTGTTTATCAACTTCTGAATGGTATCCAGCTGTGCTTGTACTTCATAGATGTATTCCTTTCCAAGGAATGATGTAGCTTTTGTCTTCATAAAGTTCTTCGTGCTGTTGCTGGAAGCTAAATTATCAATGAGCTTCATAGCCTCTTGTGGATTCCTGGTGTTGAAGTTGCCTTCACTAGCTGTATCTAGAGCTCTCTAATAATCCAATGTGATGCCTCTGTAGAAAGTGCAAAGAAGTTGCACTCTGTTGAAACCATGGTGTGGGCAATCTCTTTGGTAGGACTTGAATCTGTTCCATGCATCTTTGAATGACTCTTCAGGATTCTGAGTGAATGTAGCAATCTTTTTACTCCATTTTTCAGCGCGTGACTCATCAAAGAAGTTACGAAGGAATGCATTCTTGATGTCACTCCAGGTTGTGAGAGAACCTGGTGGTAGTTGTCTAAGCCACTGCAAAGATTCTCCAGATAGAGAGTACTTGAAAAGCTTACAGAGAAGATATTCTTGAGGGACTCCATTGGCTTTTATGACGGTCTTGAGAGAACCTGGTGGTAGTTGTCTAAGCCACTGCAAAGCTTCTCCAGATAGAGAGTACTTGAAAAGCTTACAGAGAAGATAGTCTTGAGGGACTCCATTGGCTTTTATGACGGTTATGAGATCCTCGAACCTCTCCAGATGGTCCATAGGATGCTCATTGGACAACCCACAGAAGGGTATTTGTCCTACAAGGGTGTAGTACTGCGGCTTAAGCTCGAAATCTCTTCTCTGAATAGCAGGAGGGCGGATGGCTGATCGGTTGGAATAGAACTGATTTGGACGGTTGTAGTCAGCCAAAGATCTAGCTTGGTTAGCCTCTTCTACAGGCTGAATGATGTATGTAGGTGCAGTCTCTTGCTCAGGTATGATCTCCCTCTGAGCGTTCAGCTTCTGACCTGCTGCATTACGCAGGTGACCTTCTTGATCACACAGATCTCCATTCTCATCGGTAGTGAGAATAATAGGCGCTACCATGTCTCGCCGGTTAGTATCGATTGATGTAAGATGAGGTATATCGATCGATGTCGGATGAAAGGTATCGGTCGACGAACGGTTGTTGATGTCGAGCAATGTGGCGGTGAGAGTAACGGTCGACATTGAAGGTGTCTCGGTCGACTGTGGTAGGCAAGTATCGGTCGACAGGGATGTGTTGATGTCGATCGATGAGGAGCGTAGATCTTCGCGGATGCTACGTTCCAAGCCGTGAGGATCTTCTGATTACAAAAGGTTTTTGTCCTTGTTGCTTCTAGTACTACTGGGCATGTACCTGAAAAAGACAAGAAAAAATTTTTGGGGTCAGAAGATGATGTAAACAATAAAAGAAAAATAACATAGACCTAATCAGATTAAATCTAATGTTATCAAAGTTCCCCGGCAATGGCGCCTAATTTGATATCACTCAAATGTTTAACCCTAAGTGAATTACTCTCTCAAATAAGAGGTTCAGTTGTAGTACTTAGGGATCGAATCCACAGGGAACTAAGGAATACAATAGATATAATCTAAATGACTATGCTAGGTTGAAAAGGTTTAAAATTGTAAAGTTGCAGTTTATAAGCAATGGTAAGTTGCTTAAGAGAATGGATTTTAGGTTTGAAACAATAAAAGAAAATAGTTAGATTCAAGGTTGCTATTCAGATAATCAGGATTATAATGCTACAGTTGTTTTAATGAATTGCTTGCAAGTTATATGAGAACTTTGATTATTAGATAGATCTAATAGCAGTCGCTAAATAGACACATCCATTGATCTTATTGCCAGCAATATCGACCGATCTTAAGCTCCAAAAGGGCACCTAAATCATCATTTTACTCCAAAGTGCTCCTGAACCTGAAAACATACCTAATAGACTCCAAAACATATATAAAACTCATAAAAACATATCAAAACCATGGCTAAAAGCGGGTCAAAATCATGGTCTATCATGCCTACTTAAATAGGTGCTGAAATTGGGTCCAACATTTGTCCCCCAATCTTATTCTTTTGTTAAAAAATTAAGAAGGCTTACTCGGACTCAAATGACGAGAAACGGTTTAGTTTCCGCAGCGCAGAAATCCGACACGTGTCCTCTCCCTATCGATGGACCGTTGGCGTTTGTCTCTAACGACTACTTGTGATGTATTTCAATGTGAAACCTAATCATTATCTTCTCATTAATGATAGAGTCGTTTCTCGGTGTCGGTGAATAGCCTTATAAATACGGGAGACCTTTCTTTCTCTCCTAACTTTTCTCTTTCTCTCCTAACTTTTCTCTTTCTCTCCGAAATTTCTTGCTTGTGCGATTTTCTTTCTTCAAGCAAAGATGGATGCAACATTCACTTTTCCTCTTCCGATGACCACTGCCGAAGATCTTGAAGCTTTATATTCGACTTTTGGTGCCGATCGGAACGACTGACTTGAACTAGCTACTACGCTCGAGACCCTTGAAACCGTTCACGAGGGGTTTTGCGAAGCGTATCTCACCTTCTTCGAGTCTTGCGGTCTTTTCTTTTCGATTCCTGGCCCAATCCTTGAAATCGCGGCTAAATTGGGTATATCTATTACTCAGATGTGCCCAAACTTTTTGAGGCATCTCTTGGCACTCGTTGTTAGAGCTCGCGAGGAGGGTTTGCGTTTTGCTTTAGAGAAGCTACGCCACTTGTGCTTGTTGAAGAAGAACAATCAAAGCCCAGGGACTTTTCTTATGTCGCTGCGTGTAGGACGCTATGTTATCCAGGGGGTTCCATACCGTGATCAAGTTTGGCAAGAGAAGTTCTTCGTCTTCAAGGTCGATCATTCATCGATGGGAAATTTCGATTTTGCGAGGATCCCTCAACTTTGGTCTATCGATATAGGTTAGCTCTGATTTTTTTATTGTATACACTTTTTTCTTTTCTTTTTCCCTTTTGTTTGCTTACTTATCTTTAATATCTGACTTCTGCGGTCGTTTTACGGTTTTCAGTGCATTCTAAGAACTCTCCGATGTCGGACGAGCTCCGTGGTCTTTAGAAAATGTTACAACGAGATCGCCTGGATTGGTTGTCCTTTGACGGCGAGCGCATCCGCACTGCCTTCTTGCTACCGGATGGGACCAATCAAGCACCAGTTGTTTCGAGTCGTTTGATCAAACTCAAAGATATCCTGGGTCCTTCTAGCAATCCTCCTACTTCCACCAGGTCGGATAGGCAGTTGATTAGGAGGTCATCGTTCAGGAACCGGAGTCGTGTCACGGAGAGCAGAGACTTCGAGGATTCGACTTTGATCCCAATTCTGGTTTCTGACGTCGAGGGGACTTTAGGGGGATTCCCGATCTCTCTGCATCCTGGTTCGGAGGAGGACACTGTTGTCAATGACCTCAAGCATCGTCGGTTGTCGCTTCGAAGCCGCAGTACATCGGCTCCGAGTCTTTCTGTTCTACCTCCGGCTTCTCTTGAGGAAAGGGAGGTGTATGCCAAGATCGTGCATGCCAATTCAAAGGTTAGTTATATTCTTCCTTGTAGTATTCTTTAGTGAATCAATCTTGTTCTGATGTTTCTGATAATTTGTAGGTCACGGTTGCTCCCGACAAGTTTGTTGCAATGTTTGAGGGCCGCGGTGAAAGAGATCTGGCGAGGTCGCGGGCTGAAGCGAAGAGTCTCGAAGAATCTCTTCGTAAGGTTAAGGAGGATCTCAAGAAGAAGACTAGAGAAGCTGTGTACATAAAGGATTAGTGGAGGAAGGCTCGCGAAGAAAGGATGGTACTTGAGACCAACGTCGCCAATCAAAAGACGATGGTCGCCGAGTTTCTTGCGGAGAGGGAGCGCGAAATCCGTCGCGAGTCTCATGCCATGCGTCGTGAGATCGGTGATCGCTGTAAGGAGGTCCTGACTCTTATGGAGAAGAAATGGTTGGACAAGAAGAAGGAGATCGATGCAGAGATTCAACTGAGGGAGGTGATTGCAAACATCGACCTGCTTAATGAGATCAAGGACGGTGGACTGGTCATCGATGATGAGTTGGCTCATCTTAAGGAGATGGAGAAGGATTGTGAAGGCCTCGTCGAGCTGGATGACGTTGCGAGTTGGTTTGTCTCAGATTTGGATCTCCCCGAGGTTTCTGGGTACTCGGTTGTTGCAGAATCTTCTTCCGAGGACGGAGCTGATTCTTAGGCTTATCTCTTTTTTTAAAAAATCAGATGTCTCGTGTTTCGTTTTTCTTTGTTCTTTCTTTCTCCTTTTTTCAAAAAAAATGTTCTACTGATAATCACGGATTTATGATATCTGAACTTTTGAGATTTTATCCCCATTTAGTTGATAATATTCATTTCACTTTGCCTTTATAAATATCGAGTTTGTTTTTTTATCTTTGTATTCTTGAGATTCATTTTCCTTCTATCGTTGATCATGACATCGAGAAAAACTAATTCGTGTGAGTCCAAAAAAATTCGCAATCAGAAAAATGGAGCGGGACGGATTCGTTCTGGTGATGTGAGTGAAGCACTCACTGAGGTTCTTCGCGAGGAGCCTCGACTTCCTCGCGTTACTGCTCGATCTGAAGCCAAAGATTTGGATGAACCAATGACCACAACTCTTTTGAGTTCTGGTAGCCCGAATAGCTCAGAGGGACGTGATCGTCCTCCGAAGAAGGCGAAGATTTCGGGGAATGATGCTCGACCCGGCCCCGCGAATGAAAGTGCGGTCGGAAAGCCATTTCACTGGCAGTTTTCCCATGCCAAAGATTGTCCAATCACGGATGATCCCGACAGTGTCGCTTATTTGGCCAGGCCTTTCAATCCGGCGGGGTGTCCTCTTCCTTCGTTGCGGAATATGATTGAGCACGACGCTTATGTAAAAATGGCGGTTGCACATGCTAAGGTCGGTTGGTCCAGTCTTTTGATATTTGATACTTACTTTATTGTTGTGTGTATTCCTGATGCATCTTTAGGCTATGGAAGCAAAAAACGAGTTCGCGGCGACTCTCAAAAAGCGTATGCGGGATATCCCCTGAGCCGACGAGCTTTACAAGGTCAAGAAGGTCGTTCGAGAGTTGAAGCTTAGCTTGAAGACGGCGCAGGACCGGGAGCGTACCACTGTCGCTCAATTGACAGCGGCTGAAAGGTTGGGAAACCAGGCCGTTTATCTTGAGGCTCGCCTTTAGGTTGTCAGTCCCGAAAGGAAATTGGCACTGAAGCAAGTCGCCGCGCGGGAGTTGCAGATTGAATCTCTGACCGCGAGTCATGCGGAGGAATTTCGACGTGCGACCTATGACGCTAAAAATACTTTGGCCGACGGCTACCTGGATGTTTTGATGTCTTTGAAGGAGAAGTGGGAGAGGAAGAAGGCTGCACCGGATTTTGAGATTCGATTGAAGGAGGTCATGGCTAACATCGATCTTATTAAGGAAATAATGAACAACAATCTGCTTGCTTCTGATGAGTTATCGCGCCTTTGAACTAAGGAGGTCGAATTGGGAGCCGAACTTGACGTGGCTGCGGTGTCGGATTTTTTGGTTGGGAAGCTGGACCTTTCACTGGTTTCTGAGGATTTACCGGAGGATATCTTCTCTAAAGTTCCTCCTTGTGGTGATGAGTCTGGAGGCGAGCATGGGCTTAATAAGGAGCGCTATGAAGACGGCGAGTTTGACGCCGATGATTAAAAAGAAATTTATTATTATTTCTATTTGTTTCTCTTTCTGGTAACCTCAATAAAGAATGAATAATAACGGTTTGTTTGGTTTAATTTTTGTTGGGGTCAAAATCGGTACGACGGAATCAATAGCCAAAATTCCCCGCAAAAATACAAAAGGAATAGTTTTATAAAACCCGAGAAGTCGTTTTATAAAACTCGAAATCATTTATAAAACTCGCAGATCGTTTTATAAGATTCGAGAAGCCATTTTATAAAACTCGAAGATCGTTTTATAAAACTTGAGAAGCCGTTTTATAAAACTCAAAGATCGTTTTATAAAACTTGAAGATCGTTTTATAAAACTCAAGAAGCTGTTTTATAAAACTCAAAGATCGTTTTATAAAACTCAAAGATCGTTTTATAAAACTCAAGATGATCGTTTTATAAAACTCGAGAAGCCGTTTTATAAAACTCAAACATCGTTTTATAAAACTCGAAGATCGTTTTATAAAACTCGAAGATCGTTTTATAAAACTCGAGAAGCCGTTTTATAAAACTCAAAGATCGTTTTATAAAACTCAAAGATCGTTTTATAAAACTCAAGAAGCCGTTTTATAAATTTTATAAAACTCAAAGATCGTTTTATAAAACTCAAAGATCGTTTTATAAAACTCAAAGATCGTTTTATAAAACTCGAGAAGCCGTTTTATAAAACTCAAAGATCGTTTTATAAAATTCAAAGATCGTTTTATAAAACTCGAGAAGCCGTTTTATAAAACTCAAAGATCGTTTTATAAAACTCGAGAAGCCGTTTTATAAAACTCGAAGATCGTTTTATAAAACTCGAGACCCCGTTTTATAAAACTCGAAGATCGTTTTATAAAACTCGAAAAGCCGTTTTATAAAATCGAGAAATCGTTTTAAAAAATCCGCGAAAGACCGAAACAGCCACGAAGCGCGAACTAGTCGCAACTAGTTCGCCTGCTGGCGAACTAAGCCAAGCTGGCTTAGTTCGCCAGCAAGCGAACTAGAGGCTCACCAACTAGTTCGCCTGCTGGCGAACTAAGCCAAGCTGGCCTAGTTCGCCAGCAGGCGAACTAGACGGTCCCGGACTAGTTCGCCTGCTGGCGAACTAAGCCAGCTTGGCTTAGTTCGCCAGCAGGCGAACTAGGCACTCCACGACTAGTTCGCCTGCTGGCGAACTAAGCCAGCCCGGCTTAGTTCGCCAGCAGGCGAACTAGAGATCTCCCGAATCTCCTGCAGCCTCGATTCGAGCCTTACGTCCTTCGACACGGTCACATTCTTAACCACGGCCAAAATGTCTCTTGTTTCGTCTTGATCCGACTTATCGTTTGAATTCTACGATAAAAACCGTAAAACTCCGTTTTCCCGAAAAGAACTCGGAGAAATCGTATAAACCGAACATCACCTAACCTATACGATTTATCCGAGATTTTTTGCTAAGATCATAAAAACGTGTTTTTAATAAAAAAAACATCGAGAAAATCGTTAAAAACGGCATCGGATCAGGAAACGGTCTCGTATAAAGTCGTAAAACGGCCCGAAATGTCCTAAAACACGATAAAAAACCATCTCGCGACATTAACGAAATCAAACCCGAAGATACGATAACATTTTGACGATTTACTCGCAGACGGAAGATAAAAGGCAAGTTTGAAGATAAATAGAAGATTTCCGCGGAAGAAAAGGAAGGATCGACAGATATGGAAAGTTCCCGATATATTCGGTTTCGAGCGAAATGGAAAGATCAAGACCGCCTAAGGAGGCGACATAAGGCAGAAGCTGGGACACGATTTTCAGAGCTCTCACCACCAAAAATTAGCATTCAGGAAGATTTCCGTTTTCTGTTAGCGAGCTGCGTCTCAATTAGAGTTTTCCGTTCTTAAGTTTTCGGCTACTCTTTTGTACCAGTTCTTACGCAGATTCGGAATAAGAACCTCTTTGCTCTTAATTTCGTTTATTCACTTTTGAATTCTAAGTTTATCGTTTTCTTAATCTTCATTGTGCGGTTCTGCAGATAGCCGGTTCCTCTGGAAACTTAGGGTTTTCCCGAAGTTTCCTTTTTTACGATTTATTGACAGTAGGTGAATTTCGATTCCCACAAGTTGGCGCTAGAAGGAGGGGGGCTCGGATCTATCTTACACCGAAGCCGCAACATGTCCAACGAAGAAACGATGACTGGTGACAACCAAACTAGCAACGAACGCGACAACGTTGAAACAACACCACCACAAGGTGCGTCCGCGGCCAACGCTACAAACGCTAACGCCGAGACCATCGAAAAGATGCTTTCCGAGTTTAACAAAAAATCGGAAGAGCAGGAAAAGCTCATTGGTTCGCTCGCGAAACGGGTAGAAACCCTAACCGCGAAAACCCGAGCAATTCGCCCCCGCGGAACTACTAAGATCCGCGGAAGGAGGCTCGACTTTGGCGCTCCTACGGATCATCCCAGAACCGAGCAGCGCAGCTTACCGGAAAAGGATTCCGCAAAAGATAACCCTAACGCGACGCTAAACGAATCGGGGAAACCTCCTACTCACGAATAGTAAACCGAGGGAGACGGCATCGAAAGGGTTAACCTGGAGACAAGCGACCAGGCCGATTCATCGGACGAAGACGCTGACGTCCATCCTAGGAGAATAAAAACTCGAATTCCTCTCCTGGAGTCTTCTCCCGAACGTTCTTTTACTGGAGACGAGGGGGAACTCGACTTCGCGCGATACGCAAAAACTACCGAGGAGCGATCTCCGGTTACTCGCAGCAAACGCCGAAAAGGTCGGAAAACTGCTGGCAATCTGACCGAGATTCACGATCGCCGCGAATACATCACTAAAACGGCCGCAGCGGTAAAAGCGGTGAAGTCTCAAATTCATCACGCTACCAGCGCCGCACCCGAAATCGATCGGTTACTGTACAAGTCTCGGAAAACGCCCTTCACGGCTCGCATCACCGAGATCAAACTGCCCGATCCCGGAAAACTTAAGGTGCCGACTTACGACGGGACGTCCGATCCCAAAGCACACCTACAAGCATTCCAGATCGCCAAGCTCAAGGACCACGAAAAGAACGCAGGTTACTGTCGCCTCTTCGTCAAAAACCTAGAAGGAGCAGCACTCGAATAGTTCGCCAAACTTAGGCGAAATTCGATCAGAAGTTTCGGTCGACTGGCTTCGGAGTTCCTGAAACAGTACTCGATGTTCATTAACCCAGAAACCTCCGACGCCGACCTCTGGAGCTTGGTGCAGAAGGAGGACGAATCTCTCCGCGATTTCACGAGTAGGTTCAAACTCGTCATGGCTAGGGTTAGCGGGATTAGCGACAAAGCCGCCATCGACGCGTTAAGGAAATCACTCTGGTATAAATCAAAGTTCCGCAAGTGGATAACTCTCGAGAAACCGCGGACGATCCAGGATGCGCTCCATAAGGCCACTGACTTCATAACCATAGAAGAGGAGACTAAAATGCTGTCCGAGAAGCATAAGCCGACGAAAACATCCGCAAAGGATAACGCGTCAGAGCAAAAGCAGAAAAAGAGGAACTCTCGTATCGACAAATTCGTCCATCACGAGGGACAGGATCTCCAAGGGGCGCATAACTATGCCATCAATTCCGGATCGGAGCAAGGGCGAACCACGGGTAACACATGGACGAGAAATTCGAATTACGATGAGAATTCTTTCTGCGACCTCCACCAAACCCGTGGGCATTCCACCGTGAACTGCAAAGTTCTCGGCGCCAGACTTGCCGCAAAATTGGTTGCGGGAGAACTCTCCGAGATATCCAGTGTCAAGGATCTCATCCGCGATTCAGATCGTCTTCCGAAGAACGACAGGAACGCGCGAGCGGAAACCCCACCTCAGGGAAACCAGTCATGCGAAGACAAGATGAGAAGGGTAACGACGCTAACTGCCGAAAAATCAACATGATTATCGGTGAATCGCAATATTACAACGACACCGTCTCGTCCATCAAATCCTACCAACGCAAAGCCGAAACCGGCTCGAGTTGGATGGTGCCGACGGATGACTCTCCGAAAGGGGTGATCTCATTCAACGACGCTGAAACCGGCGGAATCGACCAACCTCACGCCGATCCTCTTGTCATCGACTTAGTGATAAGCGATTTAGAAGTTGCTCGGATCTTGGTCGATACCGGAAGTACTGTCAACGTGATCTTCCACAACACGCTAACACGCATGGGAATTGACCTCTCGGAACTCGAGCCAATTCCAAAATCGTTGACCAGTTTCTCCGGCGCGACGTCGATGACCCTGGGATCAATCAGACTACCGGTTGCCGCAAAAGAAGTGACGAAAATTGTTAACTTCGCGGTAGTCGATTTCCCAGCTATTTACAATGTGATTATGGGCACGCCTTGGATAAATTCGATTAAGGCGGTTCTGTCAACATATCACTTAGGCATCAAATTCCAAACACCTACGGGAGTCGCATTAATTTGGGGATGCCAAAGACAATCACGATCCTGCTTCCTGGCCGAATATAAGCTGACGCAATTGGCGGTAGCAATCGTGAAACCAAAACGGGCAAAGGTCACGCCACCGCCCGCAGAAGACGACCCAAAGCAAGCAACGGCCGAGAAACCAGAAGTTTCCGCACCCATCGCTTCCACCCGACCGGAGGAGACAATCCCGGACAAAGACGTCGATCCCGCAACTGAACCGATCGAGAAGTCTGCGACAGCCGAGTAAGCACACTCGCGCAAACAATCAGAACTACGAGATGGCTTGATTTCCGAAAGGAATACGTAGGCAGCTTGCCTAAAGACGAGTTCAGCTATCCCCCCTTCCAAAACGGTGGGGAGTGGGTGAGTATACGAGTATTCGTATACTCCCAAATTTTTTTTAAAAAAAATTTCGCTTTGTAATCGAAAAATTTTCGGTTTGTAATCGAAAATTTTTTGAAATTTTTAATAAAGAAAAAGTTAGAATATCTCCGCTACTATCAAAAACGCAAAAGAAATTCCAAACTTCCGGAAAATCGCTTCCGCAGTAACAACTATTTAATCGTTTTTATAAAACTTGCGTATCAAAATATTTTCGGAAAGAACTGGCGAGACGTCGCCTAAACTCTCAAGAAAACTATTTCCCCAAGTCCGTCCGAGACTATAAAAACACGAACGCTCGGCGATTGGCCCCGTCGAGCACGCTAGCCGTCCTAAACATACGCATCGACCTATCGGTCTGCATACATCCGACTAGAATAAAATAGCGCGCTATAAAAGAAATCCAAATTTTTTGTCAGCACTTCCGGGCAACTTAGAAATTGTTCCCGGTGAGATGCTCGATTCCAACCATACGAATCATATAAGCCGAGAATATATCGCGGATTCTAAATCGGTATGGAGTCAGGTTAAAATCGCAACGGGCAAAACGAAAGCTGACTAGTCATCGCACAGCCCCAATCCGAAAGTAAACCTAGGTCTTGCCCTAAACCTAACACACTGGTCGCTAATGTCTCAAGGCATGAATCGAGATCCTAAAGGCATGTCTCTTCGCCCACATATAAACACTCGCGAAAATCGAAACATCCCGAGTCAAACGAATCGGACGATTTACACCAAAGAGTTAGATACGAGATGACAACTCGTATTCTTCCCTCTACATCTAAAACAAAACACGAATTTCATACTTAGAAAATATTTTCTCATTAGAAAGCATTCAAGTACATACCGCCCAGCGGTAGGGATTCAAAGCCATTAACGGCCAGTCCCGGAAAAACAACAACAAAATCGAAAAACAACTAACATCACACATTGAAGTCATCAAACGCGGATTGATCGACTTCACCCTCCGCATCCAAAATTCCAGGTCCAACTTCGGCCGAATCCGGCGACACCACGATGGGATTCCATTGATCCCACATGCGCGCCTTAAGATCGAAAAGTTCGGGCTGCATATCTCTTTCCTGATCCAAGTGTTCCCACTGCGCGGAGTATTCCTTAGCAAACGAATATCCTTTATTCTTAGTTAGGGATAACCCACAAACGATCCAGCGACATTCGCGATAATCACCGTGCGCCCGCTGAACAACTTCGGCATCCGAACAACCAGTTGCAAATCGCTCACGACGAGCCTTCATCTCTTCGGCAACCTCTCGTTTGCCTGCACGACGAGCACGACGAATCCTTTGGTCAGAAAGCTCCTTGGCACGGCGAGATCTAGCCGCAGACTCATCCCTCACGCGAGCAACCTCCCTCGCAACCACTTCTTCGGCTCGACTGGCCTCGGCCTCTGCCCGAAGACGAACAACTTCTTTTTCAGCCATGTTCGCGCGGAACTCGGCAAGGCGAGCTTCAGCGGTACAGCTGTCTAGGGCCCAGCTCATGACAAGGAAACCCTACGAAAGGAGAGAATTAATCGATATCATCCAATGATAAAATTGCTCAAAAAAAAAATAAACACACGTACCTCCTTAGCTTTCTCAGACCCCCTAATAAACTCCGGGACTTGATCATGGTCGATGTCCGGAAAATGGGAGGTCGATGATCCGCCCGCGTTCGTCCAGACGCCTTCTTCCGTTTGACTATCAAGGAAGTCCTTGAGAATTGTCAGGAGAAGTCGCACGTTCAGAGTCGTCATCTTCTACAACCGGATTTTTATCCCTTCGAAAGCTTGACTTACCACTCCTCATCGAGTGGACATGCGGAATAAACTCCCCGATAAACGGATCCTCTTCATAAATCGGAGAATCCGCAAAGAGTCGAGATCGGAAGAGGGCAACCGCTTGGCGGACGCGTTGCGGAGAAAAACTACACCAGCCAACTTCACCACGTTTTAAAGAAGTGGTGATGTTTGAGAGATCCATAGGATACGGAGGCAAAGGGTTGGTCACTGCGGAAAAACAGAAACGAATAAAAAAACAAGAAGAAAATTCGTATGAATTCGATTCACATACCTTTCCGACCCCACACGGTCGTAAAAAGCGGAATGCAACCCTCCTCGACTGATGCACTGTCGATACGAACGTAGAAGAAATTTTTCTTCCAAGAAGTAGAGAGCGTTGAGCAGCCCGTAACAATTTCATCACGAGGGCATAGAGTGATCCTCTGCGATTGCCCCGTGGGCTTCAACAGACTCTCGAGATGATCGACGTTAAGGGTAATTCCCTGCTCATAACTCAGCGTCAAAAGATCAACGAGTTGCTTTAAACCAGGGGGAGTCAGCTGACTGATCGATAACCCCAGCCTGTGAAGGTAATGAACAATGATTTCCGGGATCGGAAACCATAAGTGGCATTGTTGCAAGAAAATGTTGTAACATGTGAAAAAACCCTCGGGCGCATCCTTGTCGCCCTCCCCGGCAAGTGGGAGATGAAACTCGACAGCCTCTGGAACTCGGCAAAAATTCGCGCATGTAATCGATACTATTAAAAAGAGCCGAGCTCGGATATCCGGAAGTTTGATCGACGTCCGACAAAGCTGGAACCCAAGTCCCAGGCCTAGCGGACCCCGACTCATCTCCCAACGCCCAAAAAGCCTCACGGTCCGTCGAATCGATTAACGGGACAAATATTCTTCTTTCGGAGCTGAAACTGGAGGGTGCGAGCTCGTTCCCTCAGAATTGCGTGAATTGGAGCTAGTTGAGGAACGAGTCCTTCTTCCTGAAAACATGTTTGAAAATCCTCAAAGAAAGTAGAGAGAAAAGTTTCTTGGATGAGTTGTAGAAAATGGGGTAAAGAATTCAAAATTTTACTCCATCTACTTATAAGGAAGAATTTTACTATTCACCCTTGGACTTTTGGCCATTAAAGTTCCGCCTAATTCTACCAAATTCGCAAAACAACCTCAATCCACTCGCAAGAACCACACGATTCTTACGAGCTGGGGGGCTAACTGTTGGGGTCAAAATCGGTACGACGGAATCAATAGCCAAAATTCCCCGCAAAAATACAAAAAGAATAGTTTTATAAAACCCGAGAAATCGTTTTATAAAACTCAAAATCATTTACAAAACTCGCAGATCGTTTTATAAGATTCGAGAAGCCATTTTATAAAACTCGAAGATCGTTTTATAAAACTCGAGAAGCAGTTTTATAAAACTCAAAGATCGTTTTATAAAACTCGAAGATCGTTTTATAAAACTCGAGAAGCCGTTTTATAAAACTCAAAGATCGTTTTATAAAACTCGAAGATCGTTTTATAAAACTCAAGAAACCGTTTTATAAAACTGAAAGATCGTTTTATAAAACTCAAAGATCGTTTTATAAAATTCAAAGATCGTTTTATAAAACTCAAGAAGATCGTTTTATAAAACTCGAGAAGCCGTTTTATAAAACTCAAAGATCGTTTTATATAACTCGAAGATCGTTTTATAAAACTCGAGAAGCCGTTTTATAAAACTCAAAGATCGTTTTATAAAACTCAAAGATCGTTTTATAAAACTCAAGAAGCCGTTTTATAAAACTCAAAGATCGTTTTATAAAACTTAAAGATCGTATTATAAAACTCGAGAAGCCGTTTTATAAAACTCAAAGATCGTTTTATAAAACTCGAGAAGCCGTTTTATAAAACTCAAAGATCGTTTTATAAAACTCGAGAAGTCGTTTTATAAAACTCGAAGATCGTTTTATAAAACTCGAGAGGCGGTTTTATAAAACTCGAAGACCGTTTTATAAAACTCGAAAAGCAGTTTTATAAAACTCGAGAAATCGTTTTACAAAACCGCGAAAGACCGAAACAGCCACGAAGCGCGAACTAGTCGCAACTCGTTCGCCTGCTGGCGAACTAAGCCAAGCTGGCTTAGTTCGCCAGCAGGCGAACTAGAGGCTCACCAACTAGTTCGCCAGCAGGCGAACTAGATGGTCCCGGACTAGTTCGCCAGCAGGCGAACTAGGCACTCCACAACTAGTTCGCCAGCAGGCGAACTAGGAACTCCTCGGCTAGTTCGCCTGCTGGCGAACTAAGCCGGCCCGGCTTAGTTGACCAGCATGCAAACTAGAGATCTCCTGAATTTCCTACGGCCCCGATTCAAACCTTACGTCCTTCGACACGGTCACATTCTTAACCACGGCCAAAATGTCTCTCGTTTTGTCTCGATCCGACTTATCGTTTGAATTCTACGATAAAAACCGTAAAACTCCGTTTTCCCGAAAATCACTCAAAGAAATCGTATAAAACGGTAACGGTTAAGCAAAACACCGAACATCGCCTAAACTATGCGATTTATCCGAGATTTTTCGCTAAGATCATAAAAACGTGTTTTTAATAAAAAAAACATCGAGAAAATCGTTAAAAACGGCATCGGATCAGGAAACGGTCTCGTATAAAGTCGTAAAACTGTTTTTATCGTAAAACGGCCCGAAATATCCTAAAACACGATAAAAACCCATCTCGCGACATTAACGAAATCAAACCCGAAGATACGATAACATTTTGACGATTTACTCGCAGACGGAAGATAAAAGGCAAGTTTGAAGATAAATAGAAGATTTCCGCGGAAGAAAAGGAAGGATCGACAGATATGGAAAGTTCCCGATATATTCGGTTTCGAGCGAAATGGAAAGATCAAGACCGCCTAAGGAGGAGTATATAAGGAGGAGACATAAGGCAGAAGCTGGGACACGATTTTCAGAGCTCTCACCACCAAAAATTAGCATTTAGGAAGATTTCCGTTTTCTGTTAGCGAGCTGCGTCTCAATTAGGGTTTTTCGTTCTTAAGTTTTCGGCTACTCTTTTGTACCAGTTCTTACGCAGATTCGGAATAAGAACCTCTTTGCTCTTAATTTCGTTTATTCACTTTTGAATTCTAAGTTTATCGTTTTCTTAATCTTCGTTGTGTGGTTCTGCAGATAGCCGGTTCCTCTGGAAACTTAGGGTTTTCCCGAAGTTTCCTTTCTTACGATTTATTGACAGTAGGTGAATTTCGGTTTCCACAATTTTGCCGTGAATGCGCGACCTTTCTATTAATTTTGCGGTCGTATTTCAACTTCGATCAATATCGCACCGATATGTTGTGTTCGAGTAATAATTTTACTACTATGATGCGCCGTGTTTTTAGCTGGATTCTAACTATTTCCACAGACTTGATCATGGTCTCTTCATGCAGTTAAATAGAATTGAAAAAGACGAGAAAGTATTTTCTTTATTACTTATAAATAGTTCTTCGTATACATCTTTGCATTATATATTAGAAAAGATGTGTTTGTGTGGATAGGTTGTTTCCTCCTCTGGATTTGATCTCTTTGCGAGTACTTTGTTTGAGGTGGGTGACTGAACTCAGATCGTGAGCTGCCTACGTACCCTCGTCGAGGGATCAAGTCTAACCTAGTTCAATTATTTTCCCAGTAAATTTGGTCGTGTTTTTCAATTTGTTCGTGCACATGAGTGCAATTCTTTTTCTTCTTAGTGCTTCTGGATTGTTCTTATGGGTTTGGCTCGATGACTTTGAAGCTCGAGAGATAGAATGTTCAGGAGCTCTTTGACTCCCTTTTATGGTTTCAATCCCTCTTGGCGTAGGGAACTTCAGACATTGATGGTAAGTTGAGGGTACTGCCTTCATGCTGTATAGCCATGGTCTCCCAAGGATGGTGTTAAATGGAGCAGGTCGATCTATGACAGTAAATTCGACGATCTTTCTTACGTCTCCGGTGGTCACGGCGAGCTCGATGGATCCGAGAGAGAAGGTAGCCTCTCCTGCGAATCCAATTAGGGGGTCCTTTCTTGTTTGAGGAGTGTTTTGGTGAATCCCATTCTTTTGAATGCATCATAGAAGAGTTCGTCTGCGGAGCTTCCAGTACCTATCATGATTCTGGATAATTTGCATCCTCCGACGTTGAGTCGTATAACGATCGCGTCGTCATGTGGTTTATCGAGATTGGTGGTTTAGTTTTCGTCAAAGGTGATTTCATGATCGGGGCCCAACAAAGGTTCTCGATTGCCAATGCTGCTTTCGGCTCTTCGTTGGTACGCTTTGATGGAATTGACTAAGTTGCAGAGTTTCGATCCTCCATAAATGAAATCGATTATTTTTCCCTTTTTCTGGTGGCACGTCGGAAGTACCAATTTTTACTCAATGTCGCTGGTGGTGTCCTTGCCCCCCGGGCAGGTTGGGTTTGAGTAAACGCGAGCTGTACTGTTTCTTGTGTATCGGTTTTTTCAATAGTCTCCGGACTCTATTGATTTTTTTGCTCTCCTTGGGCTCGTGGTGGGGTCTAGTTGTTCATCTGAGAGGAGGGGAACACGTCCTATCGGCCTCCTCCGGACCTTTTATCATCATCGTGATGTTGATGCTTAGTCGTTCTGCGGTTTGATTTAGCGCTTTTTGGTGTTCGGATCCCCATAAGATCATGTCGACTCTTTTTATCAGGGCAGGAGGTGGCGATTCTGGTGTTCCTGGCTCGACCTCTCTGCTTCTTTTACCTTTATTTTTGGCTTTTGGGGTCGTCGCGGTTTCTTCTTCCTCCGCGTTCTCGGCGCTCTCTTTATTTTCTTTCTTATTGAGGAGTGCAGGGCGACATTCTTCGGTTGAATGCCCTTTTCGCTTGTGGAAGGTGCAGTACTTGCTCGGGTCGTACGTCGATTTTTTTTGTTCTGCGACGATGAGTCTATGGCATAGGAGTGTTGTCCTTTGGTAGTTTGTTCTTTTGGAGTACTCAGATTTTTAATTACTCCTTTGTTGGTGTGGTATTGTTCCTTCAAGACGGCTATCTCTTCTTCGAGGGTTGCAAAATAGGATGCGCAATATAGCGCGTCGTCGAGTGAGGTGGGAGCTTGTACCGTCATTTCTTCCCTAAATTTGTAAGAAAACCAGTCTCCATTTTTCAGAGCTACTAACGCAACTACCTCTTTTTGGCTCGATTTTTCGGATTTTGTTCTTTGAATTTATTTATGTAGTTGCTTAGTGTTTCAAAAGGTGCTGTGGGAGTCGATTTCACCCTACTGTCAAATAAATCGTAAATAAGGAAACTTCGGGAAAACCCCTAAGTTTCCAGAGGAACCGGCTATCTGCGAGAACCGCACAACGAAAATAAGAAAACGATAACTTAGAATAAAAACGAAAATAAGAGAGGTTTGAGAGCAAGAAGGTTCTTATTCCGAATCTGCGTTGAACTGGTTACAAAAAGAGTAGCCGTAAACGTAAGAACTTAGAAAACCCTAATTGAGACGCAGCTCGCTA
>CAKOAT010508487.1:0-99948 GCA_932364175.1 Eruca vesicaria subsp. sativa
ACTTGTCATTATCCTCCCTTGTATTTATCCATATGTTGTAGTTATCCTAATCATTATAGGATTAGGATAATCATCCCCTTTATTGTTGTAATCCTTATCTCCTAAGGAATATGCTTATTCTCTTGTATGTATATATATGTATGTGCACGTGATGAATAAGACAATGAGAGTTACAACCTTCTTCTTTATTCTTTAACAGTTAGATTTAATTTTTATTTTGTAAGTTTTAAATGAAACACACATTTCTACTTTATAGTAAACTAGGTGTTTTGCCCGCACTTGCGGGCTTAATAATTTTACTAATATCTATAAATAAATATAAACGATATTAACCGCTCTAACTTTCAACGTGAAAGTTACAAATTAATCAGCAAAATCACTTACATTTTATAATTGAAAATATATTTTTAAGATAACAATCTAATACAAAAGAATTAACATATTTTCTAAAAATATAATATTATTAACATAAATTCTTTTTTATTTTATAATAAATTATTAAAACATGAAAATAAGAAAAATAACCTAAAATCATGGAGAAGTTGACAACTAAGCAAATTTACTTCTAAAATAATAATTGAAAAATATATTTTTAAGATAANTAACCTAAAATCATGGAGAAGTTGACAACTAAGCAAATTTACTTCTAAAATAATAATTGAAAAATATATTTTTAAGATAACAATCTAATACATAAGAATTAACATATTTTCTAAAAATATAATATTATTAACATAAATTCGTTTTTATTATATAATAAATTATTAAAACATGAAAATAAGCAAAATAACCTAAAATCATAGAGGAGTTGACAACTAAGCAAATTTACTTCTCAAATAATGTTATAGATAGATAATATTATTAACAGAAGTTCGTTTTTATTATATAATAAATTATTAAAACATGAAAAATAAGCAAAATAACCTAAAATCATGGAGAAATTGACAACTAAGCAAATTTACTTCTCAAATAATGTTATAGATAGATGTATATATTAAATTATTCATATTTTTTTTATAATTAAATCTACATTAAATCATTAATATTTTTTTATTTTTATATTACTATCTATGTTTCCAAACATTATACTCTTTTTTATACTACTATTAATGTTTCCAAATAACACTATAACTAATCTTATGTCCAAACAATACAAAATATTAGATTTCATCTTTTTAATAATTTTTAACAATTTTCATAAATTCCAATAATTTTATAAATTCAAATAATTTATAAAATAACAAACACTAAATATAAATTAATTATATATGTTTAAATATTACATATCGGTTATCTACTAGTTCAATCAGTTGGTCTTGGTGTTTAGTGATTTTTTAATATGAATATTTTTAAAATTTTAAATCAAATTATCGGATCACTGAATTAACAAGTTAAACTACGAATTTGGATCGAATTTACAAACACTAATTTAAACGTACAAATATTTTAAATACACATTTTCCAAAATAACAAAATAATTGTTAATTATTAACTTTTCATCATAAAATATTTCTGGGGTTTGCAATCATAGATCAAAATCTAATATAAATTAATCTAGACACTTAAAATCAATCAATGATGTTAGTACAAAGCCACAATTGGTCTTATTTCTATTGTTTTATATATTTAATGCTTAAATTAAATTAAAAAAAAAACGAAAATTTTATGTAAATATAAAATAAATTAATAATTAGTTAACATCTAGACTGGTTACACGTACAAGTTGCTAGTCTAGTCTCAAATACAAAGTTACAGTCTCTCGATTTCATTGAACATTGTTTTAACTTTTTCATTGTATCAAATAAGAAAACCTATTTATAAGTTGATGTTAATGTTGGAGAAACCAGAAATAACCCCCAATGGTATACACTTGACACGTTGATTCATGCCTTAGCTTTTCAATTCTTCCAGTATATACAAATATGTATATGAACTACTCTTGCTTTTCCTAGAAAGTTTTAAACCGCTTTGAAAACTCCTCTTGTTTGGCTTAGCTTCACTCTTCCATACTCTGCATCTTCAAGGATATTTTGCTTAAGTAGTCCACCTGAAACTCGAAATGAACATACAACATCAACAAAGAAACAAAGGGGGTGATATCAAGGATGTAACACATTGAGCTTAATAAAAAATTAGTGAAACCTGATTTCTCGCAGTGTTAAAGATTAACTCCTCGAAGCTGACAGCAATTCTCATGAGCTCTTCAATTCCTTCTTTCCCAGAATATGGAACATGTTTCTTCAGTGTTTCCAATCTGCTCAAATGACAAAAGTAACTTCTCATTCTATATGCATTTTCACTGGGTTCAAAAGAATACAACAAAACGCTGTAGAACATTCTATTAATAAAGAATTTTTTATTATTAAACTGGCTTTGGTGGGAGGAAAAGAGTAGCAAGAGTTCTCATTCTATATGCATTTTCACTGGGTTCAAAACAATACAACAAAACGCTGTAGAACATTCTATTAATAAAGAATTTTTTATTATTAAACTGGCTTTGGTGGGAGGAAAAGAGTAGCAAGAGTAACTTCTCATTCTATATGCATTTTCACTGGGTTCAAAACAATACAACAAAACGCTGTAGAACATTCTATTAATAAAGAATTTTTTATTATTAAACTGGCTTTGGTGGGAGGAAAAGAGTAGCAAGAGTGAACAAACTCACAACTTGTTGACATGCTTCTGTCGTGTATCTGGTGGATGTTGAGTTCTCCAGTCAACTGTGTTGATGGCAGGATTACCTATGTGAACAAAGCATTAATTAAAATTTAGCAACCAAAACAAAGGACTTCAATCTCGGAGAAAGAAAGTCATCTACCTAGATCCAAGGGTAGGCTGTTGCTGCCAGCAAGGAGAGATATCTTTGCGGATATTTGGCGAATGTAATCGATCTGGATGTTAAATATAAAATGACAAAAATGAAGAAGATATACATTGATTTCAAACCTCCTAACCTGGTGCTTAATATATAACAGCAAAGCATGCTTTTTTTTTTTTTGGAAAAGCATGTTTATAAGTGAAGTTCATTGCCTTAGAGATCTCTGTATATTTATCACACTAACGTAACAGACACTAGTGTTGTAAAGACAGTGAATCACCTGGTGATCAGCACTGTTGAAAATATTTGCCTCCAATCTGGCAGCAAATCCCCATAGCTCGTTGGTTCTCTTTGCCCCGGAATGGTGCTTCTCTAGTGTGTCCGTTCTACACAAATGATAAGTAAATGAGTAAAAAAAAATATAGTTATTGGTGAAAGGAGATATGTACAACACCATAATAAAAACATTATTTTTCTAAAGGAATTAACAACATCAAACTGGTTTGAAGGAAGGAAAATGATACTAGGTGAGAAAGATGAAAACTCTTTTGAAGAGACAAAACAAACTTACATGTTGTTCACAATCATCCGACGAGCAGCAGGTGGCAATTGAGTTCTCCAGTCACCTGTGTCCACGGCAGGTTCTCTGTTCGGAAGAGAAGGAGGCCTCAGACTGTTATTGTCCATTAGGCTTCCTACATCGACATTAGCTTTACCGGCTATAGCAATGACAATACAGTTACTCAAACTTAAATTTTAGAAACAATTTATCTTCTTCTTTTTAGAACAGTTCCTTTTTGGTTTAACAACAAGTCACAGCGACAAAACAATCTTCTAATGCAAGATGAAGAAGCATAAAGAGGTTTGATTGTTAATACCCGAATTCAAGGGTGTGGTGGGATCAGCTGCCTTTTTAACCGTGTTTTCTATCGTCAGCACCTCTAAGGATATTTTCCGAAGGTAATCATTCTGAGACTCAAAATAAATAAAGAAAAATTATACCAAAAAGCATGACATGAGATAAATATGAACTGAGAAAAAGAAATATTTTTTCTTACAAAAAATAATTTTAAATAATAAAATATATATATTTTCAAAATAATTATTTTTGTATATATCTATCTATTTTATTGGATGATTACATAAAATAATCAACTAACATAAACTGATATATGTTTAATTGACATTTTTTATAATTAGTATTAATGAAATTATTTTTTAGTATATTTATTCGACTATAATATCGTACAATTACTGTAAAATATAAATTCTGTTTTACTTATATAGTATAATTTAAAACCATAACACTATATAATTTAACGAGGTAGAGATATTATATTTTAATATTTAAAATTATCTGTTTTCTTAATAAATATTTTGATTTTCAATTTTATGTTTTTATGTTTGTGAAACTTAATATAACCATAGTCAAAATACTTAAGCAAATCAGAAGCCTTATTTTTAAAATTATTTAAAATAAATTTCAGTTTACCATCCAATCAATCTAAAGCATAAATTTATTTAGAATTTATAAAATATTTTAATTATTGTACATATTGATATGTGTTCAAAAGCTTCTAAAAATTCATTAGTTACTTATGTATGTAATTTAGAATCAGACACTTTAGTTTTTATTTTATTTTTCTTCCAAGCACAAAAAATCTTAAGTTATATATAATCTTACTAAATATACTTATATTTCTAAGATAACAACTAGCATAAATGCAAATAAGACAATTAATCAAAAATTTAATATATTTAAAATATACAAGATTATAGTTGAAACAGATAGAATCCAATATATCTAAATGATAACTAAATCGACCGTAAAAACAATAAAACATACTACATATAACATATGAACAATTATATATATAATTAAAATAATATAATATTATAATATAAATTAGACATACAAACTATAAATTAATTTAAAAAATTAAAGTAAATATCAATCAATTATTATTGTACATTTATTTTATAAATACACATGCCCGTGCATGAGCACGGGAAAATCACCTAGTGTATATATATACATAAAATAAACTTACATCATGTTGACAATGCTATCACGTGCATCAGATTGCAATTGAATTCTCCAATCCAATGTGTCAATCCTAGGTTCCCCATTGGGACAAGAAGGCCCCATTAAGTGTGTCCTGTCTTTACCATCCATGAAGTAACAAAGCATCATTAAATGGACTAAATTCTACATTGCCCCACTCACTACCATCGTCATTCTATTTTAATCCATCACAAATTTGATTTTTTTTTTGTGCTCAAAATCTAAGTATGGTTAAAATATCAATTACCCTTAATGAATCAATATTATATGTAATATGAATTACTAGAAACTACTTTGAATTACTAGAAACTACCTTAAATTACTAGAAACTACCTTAAATTACTAGAAACTACTATGAACAAAAAATAAACTAACTTGAATTACTAGAAATTACTACGAACAAAAAAAAAAAAGTGGGGCAGTGAGAAAAATGGTGGGGTACTTAGAATAGTTATTTTCCAACTGGGGTATATCAGAATACTTTCCTCATTAAATAGTTTCGGACAAATGAGATCAAAACAGAAATTCTCTTTAAATATACAGACACCAGTTTCTTTATCTGATCATCCATTACAAACAAAACAACTTCGTCTACTCTCCTAATTATTAAAAAAAAAAAATGAAACACTTTCTCCTTGAATCCAATCCGTAAGGGAAAACCATCAAAAGAGAAGGCCTCGATTCGAGAAAAAACATAAACGCAATTTGGAAACTTCACCTTGACTCGACGATGGTCAAAGTCGCGACCCAGCGTTACAGCGAAGGAAACCAAAGAGCGGAAGAACAACGGGAAAGGGGGAAATTGAAGTCATAACTAAGGGTTTTTTATACTCCGGCCCATTTAGCTTAAATGGGCCGACACAAATTTAACTGCAAATCCTTTTTAACATGAAAACTTCGTTTTGACAACAATAAAAATCAAAGTAACGCAAATGCTTTTCAATCTTCTCAATCTCATTATTAGGAAAACTACACTAAACATTTTATGTTAAAGACAAAACAAGGGTCTACGATCTATTTCTCCACGAGAAGTATCATATAACACCAAATGTCCACATAACTAGGATCTCATTTTATTTACCGCCGAGAATAAAGTTTAAAACCTATTTCCCCCAAATTAAATTTGTATGGATATTTTCCCATAATTATAAAGATTGAAATCTAAAAACCCACAAAATCAATTTTTAGGGTTTACTATTTGTGAACAAACCATAAACCATGTTAAGCCAATGACTAACCGAATTAAGATCTAATCAATTGGAATTTTTTAATTTGAAGGTTGGGTCGAGTTACTAATTCTGATCCAGATCAAGGTTTCGTTGGGTTTTAAATTTTGTTAGTTTAGTTTTACTCGATTTATTATATCAGAGTGGAGATTTGAAATTTGATTTCAGAATTCTTAATTAAACCAAATTTGGTGGAGAAATAGGTTTCAAACTTTACTTTCAAAAGTAAATAGAACGGGGTCATAATTCCATAGATATTTGGTGCTATACAATACTTTTCGTAGAGAAATAGATCGTCGAACTATAAAACAATCTTGAATGTGGTGTACACTGAACATTAGTAGTACTAAACAGGAGGAAGGTAACTAAAATGCTTTCACATACAACCAGAAGAGGACTACAAGCCTTACATAACATGAAAGAGAGCAAGGCGAGGCTTCCTCCGCAAGAAATATATATCATCGTTACCGATTATACAAACTGGACTAACATTCTTTTATTCATGCCTTTAAAGTTTGGAGGTTTTCAAACTCTCTTCTTAAATATTATCAATACAAATATGGAATCGCCTGAAAGTTCCAAACACCCCCCCCCCCCCACTTCAACGCAATTTTACTTTAGTCGCTCTCTTCCATAGTCTGCATCTTTAAGCATATTTTGCCAAAGTAATCCACCTGAAACTCAGAAACACACACCTTGCTTAATCGAGATGATATCAAGAAAGCACACGTGAGAGAGAGCTTAAGAAATTTTCACAGCACCGTTCTACCATCATCATCCCATTGCTTTCACAAGTGTTGGCAAAAATAGAATGAAGAAGAGGGAAATGAGTGAGACCTTGTTTACAGCAGTGTTGAAAATTAACTCCTCGAAGCTGATAGCAATTCTCCTGAGCTCTTCAATTCCTTCTTGCCCTGAATACGGAACATGTTTCTTCAGTGTTTCCATTCTGCTCAAAATGACAAAGAAGTATTACTTATAACAAAATGTGATAACAATTATGTCTCCTACAAAATATATGAAAAGATGACTACTTTAGATAGAGACAAAAAAATGTAACTAACTTACAACTTGTCAACATTCCTCTGGCGTGAAACCGGTGGCAGTTGAGTTCTCCAGTCACCTGAGTTTATGGCTGGTTCTTCCTTCATGAGAAAAGGCTCTACATTGCCATTATTAATCTTGAAATTGTCTGTGGAATATTCAAAAAGCATCAAGGGTAGCTCCAAAAGTAAACAAAAACTTTATATTAGGTGCCCTAGTCTTAGGGGGCATATATTAAAATAGCTCAAACAAACACAAGGAGAATGCATTATCTAGCACACCAAAACCAGTTTCTGCTAAGCACATGAAGGACGTTGCTTACCCAGTTCATCCAAAGCTAAGTTGGTACTGTTACTATCAGCAGGGATAGAAGAAGAGGAACCAGCTCCGTTTTGCGCTTTAGTCTCCATAGTCAGCATCTTCAAGGATATTGTCCGGAGGTAATCAGTCTATAAAAATTCGAAATAAAAGAAAATTCAGGATCAGGTATACATGGCTAAAGATCATATCTTATTTTCATGTCCATTTCTTTTAGCAAAATCTCTATATAACGAAACAGATATAGAGAAGGACGTGTGTGTATTGTTACCTGGTTAACAGCACGGCTGAAAACTTTCTCCTCGAATCTGGCAGCAATTCTTTTGAGCTCGTTAATCCCTTCTGGTCCAGAATATGGAAGGTGTTTCATTAGTGTATCCAATCTGCGCAAGTGGCACATGTAAGTAAAATAATAATAACCAAAAAAAAAACTTATTGATCTAAGAATATATAATAACAGCACATATATATACAAAACAGGAGATGTGATGATGAAGTTACATCTTGTTGACGATCTTCTGTCGTGCATTAGATGGCAATTGAGTTCCCCAGTGATTTGTGTCCATGGCAGGTTCTCCGTTATTAACACAAGGGCCCATCAAGATCAAGTCTTTTATAACCTCAATTAGAGAAATGAGAGATTAAAGTGTGATTAGCTCCAAAATGTCTTGTAATTATGGAGACTTAGGGCACAAGAAAATAAACTATTGAGTTAAGCCCTCTGATAAGTATCAACTTCGTTCCTACTTGTAGACGTGAAATAAACAAGCCACAATACTTTTCTCGGGACCAGATCACAAGAAGTAAGCAAAACCCTAAAACCAAAGACGAAAATTCGAGAAAAAAATCACCTCAGATTGCAGGAAGAGCTTTCGGGGTTGAAAGTTGCGACGAGCAAAGACCGAGACCAAGACCAATAGCTTGCTTGAACATAAATGTAAAAAGAAAAATGAAAAGAGGTGACATGGCCGAATATGTAAGAGAAAAATGTTACATTGGGGCCCACTGAAATTTGGTTAGTCTGAATAAACTAAACTTTATTTTACTGCACACATTAAAAAAAAAAATCTGCCCCATTGCCTTCTTTGCATTTTGATTAAATTGGTTTAACTGAATTTACTAAATCTAATGGTTTGATTATAAATCTATTAATACTTCTATATCAGAAATTTTAAGTTTCAAAATGCAAATTATGTAGATTATGGAAAAAGAAAAAAAAAGTTACAAAATCTTCTAGATGATAAGTATTTTATTAGAATCTGGAACAATAACAAAATGTCACTTCTCTAGGTAATGTTTCAACATATGAACATCTTATGCTTGTTTAAACCAACTGCTACAAAAAGAAACGTTATTTTTCCTTGTTAAGGATTTCGGATGCGTTAGATAAATCCCTACATGTTTATTCCATGCCTTGAACTTTGGAGGTTTTAAGACCTTCAAGGTGTGATCTTGAAGGAAGTTTTGTGAAGATAATCCACCTGAAACTCGAGATAAACAGAATATCAAACCAAAACAAAAGGAGTTTTGATATCAAGATTCACTGAAGATCATACGATAAACAAGGTTCACTGGTTTGCAATCCATAGACGGTGAATTTGAATTTTCTAGAGCTAAAAACGCCATTCCAGTATTTAGATTAAGAAAATAATCATAACTAATAGCTTTGACTTGAACCACTATAGACAAGAGTTTTGACTGCATGAATTTCATTCATTCCACCGTCCTACCAATATTCCAAGATAAAAATGATGAAACCTGATCAATAGCAGTGTTGAAAATCAACTCCTCAAAGCTAGCAGCAATCCTCTCGAGCTCTTTGTTTCCTTCTTTCCCACAGTTTGGAACATGTTTCATTAGTGTTCCCTTTCTGATAAACAGTTTGGACGTACATCAGCATAGGTCACAGAGATGTAGGCATTAAGCTGGCTCTGAAGTGAGCAAAACTGATAAATTTTTGAAGAGACAACTAATACATAGTGTGTGTACAATGAACTTACATTTTGTTGGCATTCTTGTTGCGTGAATCCGGTGGTAGACAAGTTCTCCAGTCACATGTGTTCACAACAGGCTCTGCTTTCACAGGGACTTCAATTTTCATCTGATGACGACCTATATATGTTCACAAGACGACTTAACAAATGAACTGTGATGATACTTCGAACACACCCAAAAAAAGTTAAGAGCATATATAATACCATATATGTAGCTTACATGAAGACATCAATGCGTTAAATTTACACACCAGTAAAAGCTTATGCTAATACATGCATGAAAGGCTTTATACCCGGATTCAAGGGCAGACTGCTATAACCACCAGGGATAGGTAAAGAAGAAGAAGAACCAGCTGCATTTTGAGATTTAGTCTCCATAGTCAGCATCTTCATGGATATTTTCCGAAGGTAATCAGTCTGAAATTTCGAAAAGAAAAACAAGGATCACTTATATACAATATACATGCCTTAAAGATCATATCTTCTTTTCCATGTACATTGGCACTCGCAAAAATCTCCATCTAAAAACAAACACTAAGGGAAAAAAGTACATAGGAGGAGGAAGTAAGTGTTTACCTGGTTAACAGCACCGTTGAAAATTTTATCCTCGAATCTGGAAGCAATCCTCCTGAGCTCGTTCATTCCCTCTGGTCCAGAATACGGAAGGTGATTATGCATTGTCTTCATTCTTCACAGTAAAATCAAGTAATAAGAATACAAAAAAAAAAAAAAATTAAAGATAACACAAAGGTATATACATCTTGTTGACAATCTTCTCGCGTGCACCAGATGGCAATTGAGCTCTCCAGTCACATGTGTCCATAGCAGTGTCGCATTTTGGAAGAGAAGGTGTACAATTGTTATTATCCATCAAGTAACCTACGTTTTACAAGCCATGAAAAGCAGAATATATAGAGTTAAGTAGACTTGTCATAAATTCATAAGAAAACAGAGAAGACACCAAAACATGAACAAGAAATTTACAGGAAACAAACAACCACACAAAATGGATAGTATTAATGAGTTTTTTGATTTCACATGACATAGATAACGAGTGTGAGAATCTCATTAAAAGAATGGATCCACAGAGGTATTACAACTTGTTCTCATTGTTTTCTGTTATAAAACATTATAATAATAAATCTCTGATATGATCAACACAAGTTTCTTTCATTGATCTATTCTCATTAGAACATTTCCACCTAATTCTCCTAATTGTTGTTAGAAAAAGGTAAATCATGAACAGAAACTTCAACGGAGAGAATACTTCTCTCGCATGAAAGGCTTTATACCCGGATTCAAGGGCAGACTGCTATAACCACCAGGGATAGTTAAAGACGAAGAACCAGCTGGATTTTGAGATTTAGTCTCCATAGTCAGCATCTTCATGGATATTTTCCGAAGGTAATCAGTCTGAAATTTCGAAAAGAAAAACAAGGATCACTTATATACATGGCTACCGTATAATGAAGGCCTTAAAGATCATATCTTCTTTTAGGATGTACATTGGCACTCGCAAAAATCTCCATATAAAACCAAACACTAAGGGAAAAAAGTACATAGGAGGAGGAAGTAAGAGTTTACCTGGTTAACAGCACCGTTGAAAATTTTATCCTCGAATCTGGAAGCAATCCTCCTGAGCTCGTTCATTCCCTCTGGTCCACAATACGGAAGGTGCTTATGCATTGTCTTCATTCTTCACAGTAAAATCAAGTAATAAGAATAAAACAAACAAAAAAAAGTTACTGATCTAAAAAAACAAGAGATATGATGATGAAGTTACATCTTGTTGACGATCTTCGGGCGTGAATCAGATGGCAACTGAGTTCCCCAGTCATTTGTGTCCATGGCAGGTTCTCTGTTATTAACACAAGGCCCCATCACGTATATATATATAGTAGAAGACTTCTATAACTTCAATTAGAAAACAAGTTAAAAAAAAGTGTGATCAACCCCAAAATGTCTTTGTAATATTTTATAGGGCACAAGAAAACAAACTATTGAGTTGGAAAAACCTCTGATCAGTAATAACTCATGTATTCGAGTCCTACTCCTACTTGTTGCTATAGGAAAAGAGATGGTACTAAGAGAGCCAGGTCATCTTTGCCACGTCATCAAGAGAATGCAATTATATAGCTTGAGAAAACAGAAGTTACAATCATCAAAAATGGTCAAGAAAGTTTGTTACTTCTCTTTATCTTTTCTGGTTTGTTTCCCAGTGATTTTCCCAGAAAATCACCATTGATTCCTCATCTTTGCTCTAGAGTGTTTCTACATGTATCTCTTGGCAAGTGAGAAGTGGATTGTTGTTTCATGAACATTTAATCCAAATATATCGAGTTACTATTCATCATCTTCTTCCTCGTTACGTTTTACTGTAACACTTGTACAAGGAAAAAAAAAAAAAAAAAACGAGCCACAATGCGTTTCTAGAATCTCAGCCACAAGAAGATAACAGAACCCTAAAATCAATGACGAAATTCGGGAAATCACCTCAGATTGCAGGGACGACGAGCAGAGCAGAGACCACCAATACTGTGCTTGCTTACTTGAACATAAATCTAATTTGTAAACAGATAAAAATGAAATCCAAACTAGTATTTGTTAACCGGCCCAAGTTAAGCTATACAGATGTGACACGGGTCTAATGAGCCAGATATATATAGGCCCAATATAATGTTACAAGGAGGACCCACTGAAAATTTTATCAGTCAGTACAATTATCTAAACTTTATCTTATAGCATTTTGATTATACTTTTTAACTAAGTTTTATTGATAGTGAGAATTATTTTATCTTGAATTCTTGATCAATCCATTTATATTTTAAAATTGGGTTTTACGCGGTTTTTATTTCTTATCAAACCTTTTTTTTTTTTGCTAAGAAATTAAACCCATTAAACTTGAGCATAAAGTACATGGAACAATAACAAAATTTATAACATGAGTTTTTTTTTTTTTAACAAATTACCAACCAACCATTTTTCCTCCATTAAAATTTTACCTCTGGATCCACGTCTAGTTAAATTTATATACTAACTGTATATCAAACATTATACTATGCAAACTATTCATTTCTTAAAAAAGAATGTAATGTTATAGCAGCAATACTTTTTTTTCTTTTCAACCCGAAACCCGAACTGACATGTAAATATCCGATTCAAAACCGAAGCAAAAATTTACAAGTATCTATCATGTCCAAAATTCTTTTATCCAATATGAATCGGAATCGAAAAGAACTGATCCGAATAGACCTGGATTCGAAAAGAACCAATCTGAATAGACCCAACCTGATACGAACCGATTTATATCCGACTTGATAATATGAATATCTAAAACTATGAATATTTTGTGTTCTATTTTCTATATTTTATTTTATGATTGAGTTGAAATATCATTTTGTTAACAATATTTATTATTATTATATAACATTTTCAACTAATATGAATTTTTAAATGTAAAATTTAAAGTTTAAAAAATGTTTTATTTTAGTTATTAATAGTTTATGAGTTATTTTGTAAAAATGTAGATATGTATGATAATAGAGTTTAACTAAATTTGATGGAATTTGGGTATTTTGTTTCCTTTTCATATCCTAAATACATGAATCTGAAATATCTGGACCGAAACGGATTCGAATATTACAGATTTTTTACAAGTATTTTAATTATAGATTTGAAACTACTTGAATTCGAGAAAACCGACCCAAACCGAAAATTTACAAATACCTATTAAATTAAAAAAATGGTTTTAGTTAAATAAACGTTGTTATTCCTTGTAGATGATTTCGGTTAAAAATTGGCATTTGGAGCTTTCAAGGCCTTCAAGGTGTGTGCTCTTTATTAATAAATGGAATTGCCTGAAAACTTCAAACGCAATTTGAATTAGTTCATAGTCTGCATCTTGAAGGATATCTTGCGAAGATAATCCACCTGAAACTCGAAATAAACAGAATATCAACACCATAGAGAGTTGATACTTGATATCAAGGTTATGGAGATCACACGATAACAAGGTTCATTGGTGTCACAACAATTCAGAAGAGTTTTTTCTGCATGAATTTCATTTCACCGTTCTACCAAATATTACAAGATAAGATGATTAAAAAAATAAAAAATAAAAAATAAAAGATGATAAAACCTGATCAATAGCAGTGTTGAAAATCAACTCCTCAAAGCTAGTAGCAATTTTCTTGAGCTCTTTGTTTCCTTCTTTCCCACAGTTTGGAACATGTTTCTTTAGTGTTCCCTTTCTGCTCAAAATGACAAACAGTTTATCCGCACATAAACATATATATATATATATATATAGGTCACATACAGCCATATGCCAGAACGTTCAGAGCTTTAGCATTTACGTTGGTTCTGAAGTGAGCGAGATGACAGTTCTGGAGAGAATGTAAAATGAACTTACATTTTGTTGGCATTCTTCTTGCGTGAATCCGGTGGCAGGCAAGTTCTCCAGTCACCTGTGTTCGTGGGGCCTTGGATTGTCATCTTATGACAACCTATAAATGTTCACAAGAAGACTAACAAATTAATTGTGATGATATTTATTTCAAACACACCCGAAATTTTCATAGTTATAATAATCTATTCTAGTTTAGATCATATATATACATCTAGCTTACATGAAGATATATCAATGCGTTAAACTTAGAGACAAATAAAAGCTTCTGCTACTACTTGCATGAAGGAAGGGTTTACCTGGATTCAAGGGTAGACTGCTATAACCACTAGGGATAGGTAAAGAAGAAGAAGAACCAGCTGTAGTTTGATATTTAGTCTCCATAGTTAGCATCTTAATAGCTATTGACCGGAGGTAACCATTCTGAAAATTCGGAATAAAAGAAGATAAGGATCATGTATACATGGCTTTCATACACCACCGTATAATGGGGCTACCAGAAATAATTTATCTTGTTTTCTGTCTTATATAATTAAGCCATACTAATGAAAGAAAGATAAAGGAGAACGTGTGCGTTACCTGATTAACAGCACTGCTGAAAATTTTCTCCTCGAACTTTGCAGCAATTCTCCTGAGTTCTGGTGAAGGAATGTGCTTCTGTAGCATTTCTGTTCTGCACAACACACAATGATTTGGTGAAAATGAACTATATGTTCATGAACTTCCTTCTGGTTTAAGACAAAAGCCAATTGCTAGAGTGGGAAAATAATAGAGATACTAATTAATAAACACCAGGGTATATTAATTAAACTTACATCTTGTTGACAATCCTCTCGCGTGAACCAGTATTCAGTTGAGTTCTCCAGTCATATGTTGTCATGGCAGGTTCTCCTCTTGGAAGAGAAAGCCCCGTAATGGATTGTATACTTATATAACTCAAATTACAATAAACAGAGAAAGTGTGAATATCTTATAATGTCTTTAGAACGAGGGCATGCTATCAAATGTAAGCTGAAGTTTGATATCCGAGAGAGTTAATATTGTTTAGAAACATAAAAAATTGTCTGAGACATTATAAAACAAAAATTTTTTCATACCCGCATAATAATTTGATCTTGTTTCTGTGACATTTTATATCATCAAAACAAAAGACTTATAAATCAATCTGTAAATAAAATAACAAAATAGTACCCGTGCTTTTTAAGCGCGGGTCAAAAATCTTGTAATCTATTAAGTTTGTAAAATTAGAACAAAAACAAGTTCATTGAGTTACCTAGTTGTTATTATTACAAGAAAGGCAAGAATGTGTAATGAACTTACGTCGTGTTGGCATTATTTGGGCGTGAATCCGATGGCAGTTGAGTTGTCAAGCCACATATGTTCACTGCAGCTTCTGCTCTCGGAAGAGAAGGCTTTGAATCAACATTGTCCATAACATGACCTGTGTTCACAAAACATGATCAAGAATAGAATCGTAACTCCACAAAAACCGATCAAGAAACTGAAATAAATGCATATTAGGTGCTCTAGTCTAGAGCATATATATAAGGAAAAGAAATGCATTTGATATATCACACCAAAAAAAAGGCTTCTGCAGCTACATGCATGAAGGACTTATACCAGGATTCAGGGGTTGTTTCTTGCTAGCCTCAGGGATAGATAACGAAGAAGAAGAAGAACCAGCTGCGTTCTGCCATTCAGCCTCCATAGTCATCATCTTCATGGATATTTTCTGAAGGTAGTCAGTCTAAAATCCCCAAAGTTTAATCTTTATATATAAAAAAAAAAAACATACTGAAAACAAATATAGAGGAGAGGATGGAGTATTACCTGGTCAACAGCACCCCTGAAAATGTCATCCTCGAACGTCACAGCAATTGTCCTTGCCTCGTTCACTCCCTCTGCTCCAGAAAATGGAAGGTGTTTCATCAGTTTCTCCATTCTGTGCAAGTTTATGAATGAGTTAATCAATCAAAAAACAGTTAATATTATTACTCAATGAAAACCTTTGCAGAGGGAAGTATAACACTAGGACGTTATACTAATTAAACTTACATATTGTTGACGATCTTATGGCGTGAATCAGGTGGCAAATGAGCTCTCCAGTTATCTGTGTCCATGTCAGGCTCTCTTTTTGGAAGAGCAAGTCTCCGACTTTTATTTTCCATCATGTGACCTACGTTTACAAGCCATGAAGAGCAGAGTATCAAGAGTAAGTAGACACATGACCATGAAACAAATGACCACACAACATACGGATTATATTTACACTCAGAAGTTCTCAAGGGGTTTCTATGAATAAGTTTTTTTTCACAGGATATCGATGATGAGTATGAAAAAAAAACTCATTAGAGAAATGAATCCACCGAGGTATGTACAACTTGTTCTCTCCTATATTTTTTTTCTGTTATAAAACCATTTCAGTAATAAATCTCTGATATGATCAACGCCAGTTTTTGATCTATTCTCATTGAACAGTTCCACCTATTCTCCTAATTTTTATTAGAAAAAAATAGATCATAACTTCGAGGGAGAGACAATACTTCACTCATAGAAGAAGGAAAAAATCAATAACCAGACACCTCAAATCCAGAGCCTATGGACAAGATTTGTGTGGGGATCAAGGTATGCGACTAGCTGAGAGACAAAACCGAAAATGGAGAAAATTCAAGTGAAAACTAGATTTTGTTAATCAGATCAATTCGAAAGTAATTGGTACTCATGTAGGGCGAAACCAGCCACTTGTAACGTAAAATATAGACTATATAGTATGTCCGTTGGATCGGTCTCATACACATTAGGAATCCTGAGCTTTCAAATATTTTTTTATAAAACCTCAATAGGCCATGTTTCTTTTCAATTTTAAGTGCATGAGTATTCTAACCGAGCCCTAGCATAGACCTGTTGGAGTATCGAAACTGAATACATTACCAAGAAAAGTCAATGTGTAATGAAAGGGAAGAAGGTGTGAAACATATCAGGAGAACTGTACATTACAGAAGATTGAAAACCACTACTCAAACATTTTCCTTTCTTTAAAAACAAAACAAAAAAAAAACAAACAATGTTCTGTTTAAATCAACTGCTACAAAAAAAAATTGTTTTAATTCTGTACACCAATTAAATAAACGTTGTTTTTCCTTGTTGATGATTTCTGTTAAAGAAAGGGTAAGGATGCGTCAGATGTATTCCTACATGTGTTATTCATGCCTTAGAACTTTGGAGGTTTCAAGACCTTCAAGATGTGCTCTATATTAAGTTATGGAATTTTCTGAAAACTTCAAACGCATTTTGAGTTAGTCAACCCTCGTTCGTAGTCTGCATCTTGAAGGATATTTTGCGAAAATAATCCACCTGAAATAAACCGAATATCAAACTAGAAGGAGTTGACATCAAGGTTCACACAAACGAATCAGAAGTTTTGGTTTGTAATCCATAGACTGTGAGAAACTCTATTTACTAGAGCTTCATTTCACCGTTCTACCAAATATTACAAGATACAAATGACTAAACCTGATCAATAGCAGTGTTGAAAATCAACTCCTCAAAGCTAACAGCAATCCTCTTGAGCTCTTTGTTTCCTTCTTTCCCACAGTTTGGTACATGCTTCTTTAGTGTTCCCTTTCTGCTCAAAATGATAAAACAAGTTAGCAGTACACAAACATCATTATAGGTCACGTACAGCAATATCTCAGAAAGTTTGTACCATTGTTTATCTAATGAGCTGGTTATGAAGTGAGCAAAGTTCTGGAGAGAATATAAAATGAACTTACATTTTGTTGACATTCTTCTTGCGTGTATCCGGTGGCAAACAAGTTCTCCAGTCACCTGTGTTCACAGCAGCCTCTGATTTGATCGGGCCTTCAATTGTCATCTGATGACAACCTTATATATGTCCACAAGACGACTAACAAAATGAATCGTGATGATATTTTTCAAACATACTCAAAATTTTTCATGTTATTATTATGTGTTAATAGTTTATAGCATATACATACATCTAGCTTACATGAAGAGATAAATGCGTTTAAAATTACACACCAACAAAAGCTTCTGCTACTACATGCATGAATGGCTTATACCTGGATTCAAGGGTAGACTGTTATAAGCACCGGGGATAGGTAAAAAAGAAGAAGAAGAAGAACCAGCTGCATTTTGATATTTAGCCTCCATAGTCAGCATCTTTATGGATATTTTCCGAAGGTAATCAGTCTGAAAATTCAAAATAAAAGAAAATCAGGAACTCTCACTTTTCAAAGATATAATTGTCGATGAAGACCTATCAAAGATCTCTCGAATCTATGTTTTTCACTTTCTGATTTAAGAAGCAAAAGCGAGAAAAAAAATTAAAAAGAGATTTGTATCATATGCCAAAATCGGGAACGTTACTTCTAGATTACTGAAAAAAAACTCGATTCACATGTATTAACAAAACCGGAGAAAACTCTTGTATTACCAGGTTAGCAGCACCACTAAAATTTTTTTCCTCGAACCTGGAAGCAATTCTCCTAAGCTCTATAATTCCCTCTGGTCCAGCATACGGAAGATTCTTCTTTAGGATTTCCATTCTGCGCAAACACAACACAATGATTGGGTAAAAAAAATATAAAGATAACACAAAGGTATATACATCTTGTTGACAATCTTCTCGCGTGCATTAGATGGCAATTGAGCTCTCCAGTCACATGTGTCCATAGCAGTGTCGCATTTTGGAAGAGAAGGTGTACAATTGTTATTATCCATCAATTAACCTACGTTTTACAAGCCATGAAAAGCAGAATATATAGAGTTAAGTAGACTTGTCATAAATTCATAAGAAAACAGAGAAGAAACCAAAACATGACCAAGAAATTTAGTATTAATGAGTTTTTTTTATTTCACATGACATGTATAATGATGAGAATCTCATTAGAAGAATGAATCCACAGAGGTATTACAACTTGTTCTCATTGTTTTCTGTTATAAAACATTATAATAATAAATCGCAAGATATGATCAACACAAGTTTCTTTCACTGATCTATTCTCATGAGAACATTTCCACCTAATTCTCCTAATTGTTGTTAGAAAAAAGTAAATCATGAACAAATACTTCAACGGAGAGAATACTTCTCTCGCTTCTCAACCAAAATATAATAACGAAAATTAAATAACGTCACCTCAAATCCAGAGCCAATGGACGAGATTTGTGTGGGGATCAAAGCTTGCGACGAGCAGAGAAGAAAATGAGGAAAAGTAGAGTGGAAAAAACTGGTTTAGTTATTAATCAGCCCACACAAAACCAAGTTTAGAAAATTATCGGCTTAACTCAGAAACAAATTGGTTACTAATCCGTTGGATCGCTCTCATACCATTTTTTTGAACCCATAAGAGCCATGATACTCATTTTTTGTGCATATCATTCTAAACATAGACAGCTCCTAGATAATTAAACAGATGGAAAGTCGATGTACATTAAAAACAAACAATAAAAGAAGAAACGTACCTATGTCATAGATAAATAATCAAATAGTTATTAAATTACATTTCATCTTATATGATTAAGCATAAAAGTGTGAAAAATACTCAAACAGCGAGAGACAGAGAGGATTCAAGTAGGACAAGAGCAAAAACTTGCAAAAACCTAAGAATTAATATCTAGAAGAAAGAACGAAAACCACCAAAAACTCAAAAACATTTAACTCATCTCCACTGTCATTAAAATCCTTTTTTCCTTTTGCAAAACCTATGGCATGGGAGGACGATTATCTATTTTTTAGACTTATCCATATCATAATATATAGTTACAGTTATAACGTAGTCTAGAACGTGTGGCTGACAAAAGAATATCCGTGTTTGATGGCTGTCTTGTAGTTATACATCAGCTGGTTCCATAGGGTTGTTGTTATCAAGAGGTATGTTAAGGTCAGGGAGCAAGAATGAGGAGCAGTCATCCTTCTTTAGTGACTCAGCATCCTGCACATAGATAAGATTTATGTTATATATTTTCCTCAAAAGAGTGATCATGTTTACTAGGTTTTTGTTTTAACCTGCTGCATTTTCTTTAACGACTCGTTTCTTGCTCTTTGTTGCTTTAAAAGATCTCGAATACTTGCGAGTTCCTAATTCATGCAACAATTAAATATGTTAGATTTACTTTGGGGTTTGCACCTTGGTGTTGAAAGAAAATGGGAAAAGAGAGTTTTTTTTTTTTTTACATTTTTCAAGCTTTTCTTTTCCTTTAAGAGCAAACTCTCCTCCTCTTTAAGCTCAGCAAGCGTCTGTAGAAAGTCACATACAGTGATTAGATAATTTTCATAACATTGTGGTTCTACCAGAATCCTACAAAAATTGTTTTACCTTTTTCTTTCTTGATCTCTTGAAAGGGGTTGTTGTTGTTACACTTGTTTGAGATATCTGCATGAAAACACACCACGAATATCACATAGTGGCTTCTTAGACTATGTACAATGGTTTCGAGATTCAACACCCTCCACTTCATTTTTTTACATGCCACATCATTTTCTCTTTCTTCTATCTCATCATTCAATACATATTCAACATTTCTCCACTACAATGGTTTTGTTTAATAAAATTCAACACTATATTTACGAATTAATTATTTTTTTAAAAAATATTCAAATTAAATAAATTTAGTCTCTATTAATAAAGAATTTAAAAATGATAGATTTTCATATCAAAAATAAAAATAAATTATTTAGTTTATAATAAAATAATTGGGTTTAAAAAACAAAGAAAATATGAAAATGTCAAAAAACTTTAGAAAAGTGACATGTGTCGTCAGTGGTCCCCACTTTCTTCTTATTCAACTAGTTGAATCTTTTCAACATAGTTTAATCCACCTCAGCAAATTTCATTTTTCAACACCCCCATTGTAGTGATTCAACTGTTGAATCTTTTATTCAACACCCCCATTGTACATAGTTTTAGAACATATAGCTAACAACAGATCATGTCTAAAACCGAATCCATAAGAGTAAGAAGAATCTCTGCTACATCTTAAGGATGATCATAAGCATAAAGTGGTCGATCAATAACAAAGATTGCACTTCGCCAGATAAATATATTAAAAACATTCAAAAAGGAATCTTCTATCTTGGTCAACTACTTAAGACCAAAAAGAAAAGCCACTATGAACTTAAGCGCCTTTTTTTCTTCTTACATCGAGACACACCCAGTTTGAAAGAAAGAATAGAATCACGTGACTGGAGCGTGACTTTACGCGTGTCTTCCCTTGACAGGAACCCCACACCATTCCCTTACCTTACCCCCGTTGTCACGAATTATCCACATAACCACATGTCTCTATCACATTCCTTTATCTTTCTTTTTAATTACTTCTTACCCAAACATTTGTGACTTTATGGCTTTTTCTACTTTGGTAAGATGATTCCAGCTTAAACCATATAATTAAAAAAAAACTACGAAATAGACAAGGCTGTCACCAATAATATAACTCATGCCACGGTGAGAGGAAAGGAGCTAGTGATTTTGACCATATGTGTTTTGGATTGAAGTTTTTGACTTTTATTTTTAATTATTCCACGTCAGCTTTAACCTATGCGAGTTACTATGCGCTACGCTGCATCTGATTACACCACACACGCACCAAACCCATAGCCCAGACCTAATTCGCCACGAAAACGCCTCTCGACCCATAAAAGAGGCAACCCCCTCATTATAAGCAATTATAAATAACGCCAGCCATAACTACTCTTAATTGACCGAATTATCCCTCAGCATACTCTATGACAAGGGGTAATCTCGTCATTAAATTCTGTAACCAGCATTCAGGAACGATGCAGCATCGTGACGTGAGCTTGATAACCAAACAGGCTAACTTCTATATTTGATGGATCTTATCGAAACTGACAATAGAAACTCAGAAAGCGAAAAAAGCAGAGAAGATAGACTTTTCGTTTTTAAAAGAACGTGCGGCTTAGTACGGTCATTGAAGGATAATACGGTCAACGCATAGTCGGAGTATATAGATCGAAGAGGGGCTGAAAGTACCGTGACCGGCGAAGAGATTCCGAAATTACGAAAATGACCCTAAGAGAAACAAAGTAGGAAAAAAAAAGAAAGTTGTTGCGGAAAAAATGCAAGACCGAGATAACGTGAAATGGATATCTCCAACAAAAAAAATATGATTATGCTTCAGGGTATTATTATACGGTGGCTAGTGTCGCTGCCCACCGGCGTTTGCCAGCCCCACGCATCCCGATGAACTTATTCGTCCTTTTTTTTTTTTTGTAAAAAAACTTATTCGTCAAACACACACAAACATATTGTGACGCAAAGAGTTTTTAAAAAACTGGCGAGAATAAAAATAAAACGAACCTTAGATCTAACGGTCTCTGAGAGTCTCACGCCACCGCTAGATTCCTCAACTCCATCAATAGCAAGAGCACCGCTGCCTCCGCCTCCACCACCGCTGAGAGAAGTGGCGCCGCCGCTCCAGGAAAGAGGCGTAGTGGGACTTGAACGCGTACTATGATCTCCCTTCTTTCTTGATGACGTAGCCGCCTTGCTCCTCCTCTGTCGCACGTTCCATTTCAGCTTGAGATCGGACGCGCCGCTCTTCTCGGGAAGTGGCGGCGGCGGCTCAGCGTGGTGGAGGCAGATCAGAGCCTCGGCCACTAATGAATCATCGCTTATAGCCTCCTGAGTCCAGTCTCCGCCGGTCATAGCTTAGGTTTGGACCGTCCACCAAATTGAGAGAGAGAGAAGAGAAAGAGAGAGAGAAATGGTGGCGAAAAGTGGAGAAGAAGAAAAATCTCCGTGGCACATTAATGGGTGGATTTTTATATATAACGTTTTCACACACACAGTTAGATAGATTGAAATTTATTTGTCTCTTTATTTTCTTTCTTGGTAGATGTGGGACCCATGGAATGCTTTCGTGGCATCATGGAGTCTTTGTGTTTTGTCCAAACCGTAATAATATAACAGTAGCGTCTATACTCTACGCGCGATGAGTGAGACTGTATTTTATTCCTTGCTTGACGGTTCGGTTACATCCACACTGTATATGCAGTTTCGGGATAATTTTGTAGACGTGTGAGGTCTTTCTTATTGAAAACACTCTCATACCTAGTACGGAAACCAACATAGTTTTAGATGCCATTTGTATTAAAGGTATATATAGTAAGTAGTATATTGAAATCTATGCTTTCTTTTTCTCAGATTTTTTTTTTAAAATAAGTTGAAATTATGTATATTGATCCTTGTTCAAAAATGCGTTCTCCGCGGACAGTTAATCGGCGAATATACGTGGGGCAGAGGACTACCGGTACGATTTGGTGTTAATCGAAACATTAATCGGTTTTTTTTTTAAATTACCATTTTTGTGTGTTTTCTGTTCCCAAATCACATACACCTCTTAAATTTATTCTATTGTGATTGATATCATCAAGAATAACTAGATTAAACAATGAAATCGCAAAAGAAAAAGAACGGTGGCTGTAGTTCTGTAAAAAAATCGCAGAGATTTAGGTAGAATATAAAGATATTTTCGTCTTTTCCCAATCATTAAACCTAAAAATTCAAAAAAAATGACAAAATGAGCTGAACACTGCTCAAACCTTGGGTTAGAATGGGTTTGGGAAGCACATTACCACTAGCCTATGTGCTATCAATCATTTTAGTACACATATTAAATATAAAACACATATAAAATCCTTAAAATTTCCTCCTCGATTAATCCCCGTATAATATCCGATTAACTGATTCGGCGCTAGGCGCTACCTGACCTAGCGCCACCTGACTACACGCGTACCGCCTAGCAAGTTTCTGAAGAAGGATACTGATATATATATATATATATTCAAATTTACTTTGTATATCAATCTTAAAATTGACAAAATTACTATTTACGAAACCATTTCCCATGATAATATGATAATGGTCGGTTAATTAAAAACACTCCATTGCTTGTTGGGCCTTTAATTTTTTTTAAATAGTTCACGCTCATGGGTTTCGAAAAGAGTAAAAGACCAATGGGCCTTCATCGGACATTACTCCGCACGAGATCCGGTTTATCAGACTTCGCTTGAACAATATTTCTGACTCAAACTAAACCGGGAAAAGTCTTAAACATTTTCATTTCAACTAAACCGGGATTAACTGTAAATCTAAATCTGTTATCGTCACCATCATCATCATCCAAAGCCCTAAATCCCTGATTCAAACCAGACAAAAACAATGGCGTCTCTTCTCGCCAGACGTCAACGAAGTTTCCAATCAAACCCATCTCTCACTCGCTTCTTCTCTACCTCCTCATCAGACCCACCTCCCCAAGAAAAACCCTCCCAGCCACCACCGTCTTACTCTTCTCCCTTCACCGAAATCAAGTCCACTCTGAAGCAAAAACTACAGCAACAGGATCAAGAAGAGAGTAAGCCATTGGCTAAATCCTCCAATGATCACAACCCACGCGGGTCTTTCCAAGATATAGGAACCAAACTCGCCAAGTTCCAGCGTAGATCCACCACAAATCCACCTCCAATCGATTCATCATCACAGCCTCGTCCCCGTATCTCATTCGAGGCGCTCTATAAGCAAAACGTTGTAGCGGATCCTCGGAACCGGAGAGGGCAGGAGACCGATTCGAGTAACTTATGGGAAAATTTGAAGACTTTGAAGGCAAAGTCCAACGCTTTAGACAATACTGAGATGAAAGGTTTGTCCTTTCGAAGTTTCAAGAACACTTTGAAAGGAAACGTTGGAAGAGGAGGAGGAGGAGGAGAAGGATTGCCGGCGTCTGTGTTTGGGAATGAGAGGAAGGGTAGTGGGGAAGGTGAAACAGAGGAGATGGTGACGGAGTTTTTAAAGATTTATAGGGAAGATGAGTTGGGTGAGAAGCTAAGGAGGCTTAGGCCGGAGGGGAAGAAAGAGGAAGGGTGGTTTTCGTTGCAGGAGTTGAATGAGAGGTTGGTTAAGTTAAGGGAAGTGGAAGAGAAAGAGGTTTATAATAATCAGCGTGGGAGTGTTTCGGTTATTAGAAATGTTATTGGAACGTTTCGGAATGAGGCAGCCATCAATGAAGCTATTTCTCGTATGTTGAATGACTCTCTTTGAGCTTAGATATTGGTTTTGATGTTGTTGTCTGTAGCTATGTTTTGCTGTTGAAATGATCTAAGGAGGTTTATGTGGTTGCAGAGCAGAATCATGACATTTTGGGATATTTGGATGGTACCCCTGAATACAAGCTTTATCCTCCAAAAGATGTTCTTGTTGAAACTGTAAGTGTTTTGTTTGGCTCTTGGACCTTTTAAGTTAGTAGCGTGTCAGTCTTATTAATTGGAAACAAAGGCTTCTTTGGTTTTTTTGTATTTCTTGATATACAATGCTCTGTTGATCTGTTGTGGTCGTTTAAGTAAACAAATGGTTATTGATCTGTTTTTATGTGACTTGCATCAACGAAGTACTTCCACACAGATAATCTTTCATCTGCGGAGAAGATGAAAATCGAGCTCACGAAAGTCAGGGAAGATTTCAAGATGTCGGAATCAGATTGTGGTTCTGCACGTGTGCAAGGTAAATTCTATGTGTTGGATGAATGGTTCTGAGACGGTTTTGGTTTAGATTGTCGTTTGATGTCTCTGGTTTCTCCTTGCAGTTGCGCAGCTCACTACTAAAATTAAGCATTTGTCATCTGCTCTGCACAAAAAGGTAACACTCGAAAGTTGTTTTCAATATTCTTCTGTGTGCTTAAATGTCATATACCTGTTGGATGTATAAACCGCAGGACAAGCATTCTCGGAAGGGACTTTTTGCTATGGTGCAGAAACGGAAGAAGCTTCTGAAATATCTTAGACGAACTGACTGGGATTCTTATTGCCTTGTCCTGTCAAAACTCAGCCTTCGTGACAACCCGGATTACAAGTTCTAAGCTTTATGCATTAGTAACTCCATGGTTCTGTCTCCGCACTCTTTTGGTTTAGGCAACACTCTGTTGTGAGTGAGACTTAGCTGTTCAAACCCTGTTAGGCATTTTACTTTCTAGGGAAGAAACTTGCTCAACTCTATTGTTTCACTTTAAGCTCTCCAATCATGCACTTGCTGCAACGAAATGAAGTTGTGGATCTCTTTCTTTGTTGTTTAATAATAAAAGTTACTTAATGAAGATGCATTTTCATGATTTCGTTTTTTACATCTTTTCACAAGCAAAGTTGGTGATATTTTAAAGCAACCATATGATCTTGAACCCAAATGTCACATTGGAAAATAAGAGCATTAAGTTTTTGGAGAGGAGAAGTTATATCTACAAACACAAAAACATCATTTCTTACAAACCAAGAGCACCTAGAGGCGTCTTCCCCTGACCAGCCTCAAAGTAAAAGATCAACATAGCAAGCATAGCGAGCCTAGAGTGCTTAATCTCCGCAACCTTCAACCTCTCCAGCTTCTCCCTATCTGGCTCATAAACACCATCACGTGTCTTCCCAGCCAAACCCAACGGGTCAAAGAATCTTCCACCAGGATATCCTTGATCACCAGTGTAGTTTGCAAAATTCTCAGCGGTCCTCGACCACGGCGTGGCCCACTCAACTGACTGAGAGTCAGGGTTGAAGAAGTCCACCCACCTTTTGCTCTCCACCCAACCCATGAGAAGAAGTTGGGTTCCAAGAAGTGAACCGAAAGAGAAGGGTGCAATGGCACGTGGATCAGCTCCGGCTTCGAACCATGGCACGCCACTCCATGCTTGGCCCACGAAGATCCCAAGAACAGCTGCCATCGCCCATCGTCCGTGGATCAGCTCTGCCTCTCTGTACCATTTCAAAAAAGCCGGGTCTTTTCCTAGACCCAATGGGTCGAACCCGAAATCTCCGGGTAGCCTGCCAAAAACCATTCACGTAGGCCTCAGAAAGGAAGTAACTTTGAATGAAAAGCATCCACATGTGACATAGAAATTTTCTTAACTTTATGTACACATGACTGTTCACACGAAAGTCAATATCATCATTGTTCTATTGTTCATGTTTGTAACGAAGAGATTTGAGTGGATAGACTTACGAGCCATCGAGCCATTCAGGGTCAAGGAAGTTGCCGCCACCTTTAACAGCGGGGATCCAAGATTTCTTGGGCTGAGCAGCAGCAGCAGCAACAATCAGAGTTTTCCTACCAACTCTCGCAACTGCAGAACCTACACCGGTTCCTAAAGCGGCGGCACTCCTCTTGCCTCCGGCGAGGAAGGAAGAACCAAGCCCACTGAGCACAGCTCCAGAGACAGCCATCGCCATGACAACTCTAATAACTCTCCTCTGTTTTTTGTTTGTATCTCAAGAGTGCAAAGTGAGTGTTTTGTTTTCTGTTTTCTGGAGAACAAAATGAATCAAAGGGAGGAGTTTTAGAGGGGGGACGAGGAGATGATGAGAATCTATAGACGAAATCTCAGAGGCTGTCGTGGATAGATTTCTGACCAATCAGAACACAGAAACAACTTCACCATATCCACATCACTCATCCTTGTCTTGTACTTGCCAACTCAGTATTTGTATATAACTGTGTTTTATCTAAAACGACACGTGGACAACTCTGATTATAAAATTACAAATTACAGCCATGGGTTTGTACAATGTGGCATTACTGCTTATTACGTTTAGGTTACGTTACATATTTATGATTAAACAAATAAAAAAAGGAGAAATTTGAAAATACAGGAAATCAACGATTAAATGGCGGGGAATCCCAAGAGGGTGCAGGAAGCTGAGCCACCGGCTGATTTGAACCTGTGTCCGGGTTTGGATATGGATTTTCCGGTATTGTTACCGGTGGTTGCTCCGGCGGTAGCCATGGATTCGTTACCTCCGGTGGCGTGGTAAAGACGGGAGTTTGCGGTGGCAAATCTCCTAGAACTGGTGGTGTGGAGAATACTGGAATTGTCGGTGGATCTTGTACGATCGGAGGTGTTGTGAAAACCGGTGGAAAGTCTTGAACCGGTGGAGGCAGAATCGGCGGAAGTTCTTGAACCGGTGGGGGTAAAATTGGCGGGAAATCTTCAACCGGTGGTGGTAAAATGGAAGGGAGGTCTTGAACCGGTGGTGGTAAAATCGGAGGGAGGTCTTGAACCGGTGGAGGAATGATTGGCGGGAAATTTTCAGTTGGTGGAGGTAAAATCACGGGAAGGACTACTGGCGTTGGTGTTGACTGGTCAATTGGTGGCTCGATTGTTTCATCAGGTGGTGGAAACTCTGGCGTAGTTTGTTCAGGCGGTTGTAGGATCGGAGGTGTGTCTTGAACTGGTGGAGGAATAATTGGCGGGAAATTTTCAACAGGTGGAGGCAAAATCTCGGGAAGGACTGGTGGTGGCAATGGTGTTGGCTGGTCATTTGGTGGCTCGATTGTTTCATCAGGTGGGGGAAACTCTGGTGTAGATTGGTCTGGTGGTGGTAGTATCGGAGGTATGTCTTGAACCGGTGGAGGAATAATTGGCGGGAAATTTTCAGCAGGCGGAGGCAATATCTCGGGAAGGACTGGTGGCATTGGTGTTGGCGGGTCATTTGGTGGCTCGATTGTTTCATCAGGTGGTGAAAACTCTGGCGTAGATTGGTCTGGTGGCGATGGGGTCAGTGGAAAGTTGTCGACCGGTGGTGGGAGTAGTGAAGGGGTATCTGGTGAAGGTAGTGGAGTTTCAATGGTTGTATCCGGCGGTGAAAATTGTGCATTTGGTGGTGTTAATGTAGAATGATCTAATGGTGGAGGGAGGAGAATAACAGGTGATGGCGGTGGAGATCCGGTGGTTTGGTCAGGTGGTGAAAACCATGTCATTGGTGGCATTGGCGGGAGGTCGGCAACCAACGGAGGAGGAGGTGCACTGTTAGTACTTGGGGCTTCGGCGCCTAAAAGTGGAGGTGAACCAGTGATTCTTGGAGCTCCTCCAAGTAAAAGAGGGGGAGGAGGTGCACTTGTGATTACAGGAGCTCCACCACCTAAAAGAGGAGGAGGTGAACCGGTGATTTTTGGAGTGTCACCGCCTAAAAGAGGAGGAGGTGAACCGGTGAGTCCTGGAGCTCCACCGCCTAAAAGAGGTGGTGATCTAATGATTCCTGGAGCGGAACCACGTAACAGAGGAGGAGGTGAACCGGTGATTACCGGATCTCCACCACTTAAAAGAGGAGGTGGTGTCATCGTAAACGGTGGCGTTGAAACAGAGCCGCCAGGTACTGATGGTGGTGGAGATAAGACTAATGGAAAAGTTGGTGATGGAAGAGAGGAAGATAATGGTGGTGGAAGAAGAGCAGAAGGTGGCGGAAGGGGTAGAACCGGAGTAGGTGGAGTTAGTATTGGAATCGGAGAAGGCGTTGCTGATGGTGTTGGGGGTGTGAGCACAGGAGTGGGTGGAGGTAGGATCGGAACCGGAGAAGGCGTTGCTGATGGTGTTGGTGGTGTGAGCACAGGAGTGGGTGGAGGTAGGATCGGAACTGGAGAAGGCGTTGCTGATGGTGTTGGTGGTGTGAGCACCGGAGTGGGTGGAGGTAGGATCGGAACTGGAGAAGGCGTTGCTGATGGTGTTGGTGGTGTGAGCACCGGAGTGGGTGGAGGTAGGATCGGAACTGGAGAAGGCGTTGCTGATGGTGTTGGTGGTGAGTGAAATGGAAATAAAGGTGTTAATGGAGGGAGTAGAATCGGTATAGGGACAAATGGGATAACCGGTGGGCAAGGTACTGGTACTGGTGCAGGTGGAGCCGGTGGTGCAGGTGCTGCGGTGCAAACAATACAAGGCTGAGGTGGAGGTGATGCCGGAGCTGTGACACAAGTAATGCAAGGCGCGGGAGGAGGAGACAATACCGGTGCTGTGACGCAAGTAATGCAAGGCACGGGAGGAGGAGGCGATGGTGGTGGCGATGGTGGAGGTGGGCAAGGAACGGGGATTGGCGCTGGTGGTGGTGATGCTTCTACACAAGTAACACACGGTGGTGACGGTGGTGGTGGGCAGGGTGTGACAACCGGGGGTGGAAGTGGTGGTGGTGAAATAGGCGGTGGTAAAGCTTGTGGGGGAGGCAGGAAAGGGTTTTGAGGACAAGGCACAATTGGGAAATTCCATTGACCGCAAGTGCCGAACACGCACCAGAAGAACACATCGCATTTAGTAGCAAAGGCTTCGCCGTTTCTACTTCGGTTTTGTCTTCTGCTTTTGACTCTTCTGTGTCTTTTTCTCACCAAACTTTTCTTGTCTTGGTCTATATGTGTCTGTGAATTAGCTATAGATTCTGTTACTGAAACACTGAGCAAAAGCAGTGTAACAAGACATAACATAACAACTCGTTTCATCACTGTTTTGTGTTTCTTTTAAATTCCTAAGACATGCAAGAACTGAACTACGTTATGGTGATATATTTATAGTAGAATCATTAACGGTCGACAATGTTTTTGATTTTTGGGAATTCTTACGTTTGTCACTGCGAAAGGAAGGCTTTAGTTTTGTAAGGATTCAATGAATATTGTAGGTAATAAAGGAGAATATTTATGTGGTTACACAATCCAATGCAAAGAGGCAATAAGTAAAACTGACTACTCGTAATTTAGAGCTCTGAAGTGAGTGTTAGCCAGCCCACAGCCTCAATGCTCAAAGAATATTGAAGTGAATATCGACAGAACTATGTTGTTTGTTTTGTAGACTTCTAGTAATCTTTGAAAGCATAAGATCCATTCCGGGTTAGCGTCAATGTGAAACGCATACACCATTCTAGTAAGTCCGACTTTGAGCAGCACAACAGGTTTGGTTCAATAGACCAACCAAGATCATGATGGTTGGATACTAAAACCAGTCTGTATTATCATCCAAAAGCACATTTTTGTTTTCTTCTGCACATTAGCCTCTATAGAACCGGTTTGACAATAAGTGGTCAAACAAGTCACGCCATCTGCAAGAATGGAACGTGGAGATGAAATACATTGAGTAGATAATATGAACAACAAACACATGGTAAGGAGGAGAAGTAAAAATAAATGCATGCAAATAAAGATATAACGTGGCGCTAGTGCTTTGATTCTGCTCTGCTCGAAGAAAACCGCATTGAATTAGAATTGAGTCTTCTTTTTTTTTTTTTGAACACATGAATTGAGTCTTCTTTTCGAGAATTACTAGATCCATAGTTCCCGCACTTGCGCGGGGGTTGGATACGTTATTGATGTATTGTGTAGTTTTGTGTATGAGACTTTGCTGGTTTATTTTTAACATTTGTTTATCTGGCTTATCTATAATGGTGATGAATGAAACATCAGAATTCACACAACTTGATTAGTCTGATAAAAGAATAAATATCGAATTCATATGGATTGATATTTTCATATTTTATCTTCGTAGTGATTTTATCAAGCATTCTTTTTATTAGTGATTTTATCGAGCATTACTGTTATTAGTGCTTTCATGTAAAAAAATAACTAAATGGAGACAAGACAAAAGAGGACATGTTTTTATTAGTGTAATTTTCTTTCTGAAATTATGTTGTATATATATATATTTTTTAAATTGTGATGTATATGAGATTTATGGTCGATCTGAATGGTTCGGGGTAAATATTTATTATTGAAAAATATGTTTTTATTTTATTTGATGATTATAACTGAATTGAAATGATATTGGAGGTTAGAACATGATAACATTTCTTATAAAAGTATCTAACATGGTCTCATAAAGTTTCAAATCCTTAAGCTATTTTGTATCCTAACAACCAACATAAAAAATCATTCTGAATCTCCCTAAACTTTTAGGTATCCTGAAAAGCTCAAAATTAAAAAAAAAAATTACATGCAAGCACTGCGTTTCAAACCCGCACACTCGCAGTACCAACTTCTTGTCACCAACTTACACCACTGGACCATTTCATCACTCATCGATAACATTCAATCTTACAAAATGTTATACGTTTTTGTTTTCCCTATTAACATACACGGGGCCCGCAAACTTGCTGACGTAGACACGTTGAAGAGCTTTAAAAGTGTACTATTATTATATAGATTACCTCACGCCGTTGCTTCAGCTGTTCTTCGTTATTACCTCGTTTGAAACTAGGGGTGGGCAAAAAATCCGGATCCGAAAAACCGAACTGAATCCGATCCAAAAAAGCAGTATCGAACCCAAACCGAAATTGATTCAATATCTGAATGAACTCAAACTTTTGGTATTTAAAGAATCAAAACCGAACCCGACCCAAACCAAAGTATTTTTGGTAACCGTATATATCCGAAAGAGATTTATATACTTAAATATATTAATTATTTTTAGATTTAATGTATATAAAAAACATTCAATATATATAAAATATTTTGATTCTTTTCAAAATACTTGTAAATATATGTAAATAATCAAACATTCATGTCTAAAATTGTTTAAGTACACTCAAAAAATTAAAAATACTTAAAAAAATATTGATTCACAATCCAAATATTCAAATCAAACTGATTTTATGTTAATTTTATGTATTTTAACTTAAGTTATTCAATTATTTGCAATATATTATTTTGTTTATAAAATATATAATCAATTTTAAAAGTAATTGAAATAGGTTATCCGAACCCCAACCAAACCCGCAAAGATTCGAACCGAACCCGAACAAAAATTTAGAGATATTCTAATGGGGCTAAAATTTGTGAATCCAAAATCCCAAAACCCAAATAGATTTGAACCAAAACCGAATGTGTACCCGAAACAACTACTTGACCCCACCTACATTATAAATCAAAACTTAAAAGGTCTTATTATTATCAGGCCATTATAAAGAAAAAGATGGCTTTTATGGGCCGTAAATTTAACCAAAGGAAACAAAGGCCTCTTAAAAATCTAAAGCCTATTCAACGTAATTAATATCACAGTTAGGGCAGTTAAGATATCTCCCAAGTGCACGGATAAACATTATTCCGACACAGAAACAGAACAAAAACATGAACTACTTACTGGGAAAAGCTTAAAAGTCACCAGAAGATTTAACATTCGATCGAATCTAAAAAAAAAGAATCAAATTGAGTTCTTCTTCAGTCTCTCAACGATGTATCTGTCTCAACCCTCATCACCAGTTCCCAACGCTTCCTCTATGGTAAGATATTCCGATTTTGGTATATAAATTTCCCGGTTTAAATCTTCAAAATTGGACAAGAAAAGAATCACCTTTTGGTGTTTTCGTTTGTAATTTGTTTTTAAACAAAGTATTGGAATGTGAAGAAGGAGGAAAAACCCTAACTCTAACTTGAGTTCTTCTTTTGAGCTAATTAAGTAATTTTTTGCGGTTTATCTATTTTTTGTTTTGTTTAATTGGTAGACACCAAAGCCGAGGATGATGATACAGAAATGCGAAAATGGATATAAGATGAGGAAGCTTAATGATGATGAGGAAGACAATGAATCCTTACAGATGGAGTCAAACATCACACATGCAGAGGCGAATAAGCTTCTTGTAGTTTCTGAACCAGAAGCAGCAGCTTTGGTGCCTCATGCAACTAAGCCTGAAACTGAAGGTAATGTTTTTTTCTTTCATATTTTTAAATTATCTGCGGTTTTGTAATTAAGCTATAAGGTCTTGCTTTTTTTCTTCGTTTTTTTCTATAAAGATACTGAGTTTAGGGTTTTTTAAGCATTAAAATTTGTTTTTTTTTTTGGAGGGAGAACTTCTGTATTGAATTAAAAGCTAAACGTTGTAAGATTATCACTCACGTTTTTGAGCTATGATGATTCATGTTGTTTATTGACCTTTTGTTTTGTTATTCACAACGCATGTGTTAATAAGAAGATGCTCAGAAAGTGTGTGCCAAAGAACAATTGTATAAGCTATGTGGTGTGAGGCATTGGAAAGCACCATTGTATAAATTCACCAACGAAGACGATACTAAATTGTAAGGGAGATATGGTTTCTGCACACTCTCTCTCGCTTACATTTTTTGTCCTTTTTTCAGATTAAAATCTTCTAGCATCAACATGGCTTTTTTGTTTTTGTTCAGATTTAGAGTCGAAGTCAATGTTGAAATCAAGGAAGTTTCTGGGATAACGGTTCTGGAGTGTTTTGGTGATCCACACCACAAGAAGAAAATCGCAGCTGAGCAGGCAGCAGAAGTAGCGCTTTGGTTTCTCAAGAATGTGGGTCATACCCTTCAAACTGACAAAGCTTCTGGTCGTGAGGGTGGACAAAAAAGGCTTTAGAAACTGTTAACATGACTTAAGTAGTCTAGTTTTTGTTCATGTTAATTTGGCTTCAGCTGGTTAACATTTAATAGAAGCTCTATCTAGGGAGCTCAAACGGGTAAAACATGCTCACCTCGTATGAGAGACTGTTGTTTTCTATCAAAGTTTGTGTACACGTATCATCTTTTCTGTAACATTAGTAGTAAGTGAACTATAAAGTATGGTTTATCTGGAAACATGTGGCAGGTGGAAGCATGAATTTTAGTCATCTTAGCAGCATCTATATTATGATTTTTGTAATTTTTATGTACCTCTGCGCTTCTCATAACCAAAACCTACTATTAAGAAAAAAACGTTTCAAGCAATAGCATCAGTATAGTACTAATCTTCTTTGATGATGGACACCAACCCTTCCCCCAATTCAACCAATCTTTTACCAAACATTGAACCTAGTTAAGCTTTACTGTTAATCACTTGTGATTGAGTGAGAAGTTATTGTTATTTAAACAGTGATTAATGAAAGAGCATTTGAAATGTTTTAGCCTCATTGATCAAACAAAGTGACAAGGGCTGAACAGGTGACAACAAGACCTCTAGCAAAGGCTGCTGTGTTCCATCATCTTTATAATCAGTAACACAAAACCTTATGGGATATGAATCCATATAAAGACGAAACATAAACATGTGTAGTACATAGTTGATTGTTACTTGACAACAAAAATTGAATTAGTATCTCTAACCAAGTGGGAAAATTAAAAAAAAATAAAAAAATAAATGTTATGATTGCGTATATGTTAATACATACGAATAAAAAGTTGTATAATATAAGAGGAAATCAATCGTCTCTTGTCTCGTCCAATCAGGTGCCTTCGTCGTCTCAGCTCTGCGTTCGTGGTGCATCTTCTCTCTACTCTTTCCTCTTCTGGGATTTTTCCTTTTGTTGATTTTATTTATTTATTTTTGCGTATATAATAACTTGTTTCTCTGTGTCTCAACAGATGCGTCGTTCTGCTGCATCGAAGAAGAAATCGGATTCAATCACATCTTCCACCACGGATCTCTTTCGCTCAGGTAATCTTTTCTTCTCCCCGATCATTGAATCCAAACATCGTCCTAGGGTTTATGTATACTTGTGCTTGATTTTCTTAGGTCGGATTTTGAGAATTGGATTAGAATAGCTTTGCTAGGGTTTGATGAATTTAATTATATGGATAATCATAGAGATTTTTGAATATAACTGATAATCAAGAGAATTTTGAATGAAAATTGTTGTACATATTTATTGTTTGGTATAGAGGTTTCTGCTGTGTTAAGACTTTTGATTAAATAAAATGGGTTCAGCTTCGAGTAAGGCGACGACTAAAGAGATGGATCGAATTGATCATTTGTTTCATCAGTATGCTAATACTTCTTCCAACCTCATTGAGTAAGTCTTTTCATTCTTCTCAAGCTCGGTTTCTTCCTGGTTGTTAGTTCCATTTTGAGTGTAAAAGTTAGTTCAAGTGATCACTTATATCCATTCTCTTCCCGCTCTAACATTTATTTGTTTATGATCTTAGCTTCTCTCTCTAACATGTTTGGCTATTATTACCTGAACAGCCCTGAAGGCATAGAAGAACTGTGCTCCAATTTGGAAGTGCCTCATACTGATATCAGAATCTTGATGCTTGCTTGGTATCTTTTTATCATCCCATCAGAATTGTTCTCTGTGATATCTGCTACTTTTTTTTTTATTCTTCTTTTAGCACAATTTCATATTCTTTTTATTGCAGGAAAATGAAAGCTGAAAAACAAGGCTACTTTACACAGGTAAGATCAGCTATAGATCCTTCTCACCTTTGATACTCGAATCAGGTTTGGTACGATGCCTTTTTTGTCTGATGTTAGCTAACTGTGTACATCTGTAGGAGGAGTGGAGAAGAGGTCTTAAGGCTCTAAGAGCTGATACACTCAATAAGCTTAAGAAAGCCCTTCCCGAGCTTGAGAAAGAGGTTCAAAGTTTTATGATTTGGTCGATATCTTCTTGAGCGACTGAATCATGCTAATCTTTTCATCCTGTGTTTTTTCTTAAATCTCTTTAAAGGTCAGGAGGCAATCAAATTTTGCAGATTTCTATGCATATGCCTTCCGCTATTGCTTAACAGGTATAATATTAAACTTCAGCTTCTGCATTAGATATTTGTATTTCACATGTTTGTTTACTGTTAATGCAGAGGAAAAGCAGAAGAGCATAGACATAGAGACTATATGTCAACTCCTGGAGATTGTCATGGGATCTACATTCCGTGCCCAGGTTGACTACTTTGTCGAGTATTTAAAGGTCTGCATCACTTAAATATCTCATCTTCTTTTCATGTCAAGAATATTTTTCTCAGCAATCTTATAATCCCATGATTGGTTTTGTATGTCTGAAAAACAGATCCAAAACGACTACAAAGTCATAAACATGGATCAGTGGATGGGCTTTTACAGGTTCTGCAATGAGGTATGTTTTTTACTAATTCATTTACTTCCCTGCTTTGTTCGCTATTTGATTAACTAAGTAAAGAAATTAACAGATAAGTTTCCCGGAGATGACGGAATACAATCCAGAGCTTGCATGGCCATTGGTTCTCGACAATTTTGTTGAGTGGATTCGTGAAAAACAAGCCTGAATGCTTTACCCTGTATACGGGTTTGGTGTTTGCAGGATCGTTGGTCTCTCAACAAACAGATTCAGCAGAATTTATTATCAGTTTCTTCATCCTTCAGAACATTGTTTTTTAAAAAAGAACACATTATATGATTTTTGTTACATGTGATTAACTTCAATAGAGGGGAACACACTATGTTTGAAATACTATACTCTATATCCAGTTCTATTAGTAACCAACCACTGCTGAATTGGTTCAAGCAGAGACTTTTCTTTAAAAAAAAGGAAGCAGACTGCAGACCATTTATAACCATCAGATTCGTTTTACAACGGACGGTGTAGATTACATTAATATAATATTAAGAAATAAACTGATGTTCTCTTAAACCCTAAGAGCACCTTTAACCCATGTTGCTTAGAGAGTTGTTTAGGGGGAGAGGGGTGCTTATTTTGAAGAGAGAGAGAGTGTAAACAACTCTCAACAAGGGTTAAAGATGCTCTAAAGGAGAAGACTGGAACTTTGCTTCTGCTACTACTGTCTTCTTCTTCCATCTCTGTCAATGTCTCGCCTTGTCAGATGTCTGAGAAGAAGAGTGATATCTACCAACTTATCACCTTCGTTTTCCTACAGAAACCCTAGAGTATGTCTTCAGCCAATTCAAAACCCTTGTTTCTTAACTATCTCTAAGTTTCTAAGCTCTGGAAGTTATGTGTCGGAAATGAGGAAGTCGGCGTTCGAGGGTAACATTCTCCGATTAATCCGTTCTGAGATTCAGTCCGAGCTCGACCACTCTCCTCCTCTTCAGGTATTCTTGTAACTGTTTCAAGTCCACCTATGTTGTTTGTTAGTACGAAAAGTTGGAACTTTTCGAAACTGGTTCTTGTCTCTGTCTGAATGATCTGTCGTTTGCATAATCGCAGCCTGAGGAGAGGTTTGGTCCATTCACGGTGGATGAGCGGCCAGGAGAGCAGTGGATTAGCTTGAGAAGAAAATATGGGGACAAGGAAGATATTAAGATCGAAGCTACCATGTTTGATGGATCAGTGCCATCATCAAAGTCTGCAAGCAGTGACCCTGAAGATGTTCAGCTTCACATTACCTTCGTTGTCAACATCTCTAAGGTCGGTGATGGTCAGACCTTAGAGATCATGTGTTCTGCTTGGCCTGATACTATACAGATCTCAAAGTTCTTTGTTCGTAAAAGTAGCAAGAACTCACCAAATGCCTATGTTGGACCAGAATTCGAGTACACTGATCTTATCTTCTTTAATACATAAAGTTTTCTTCATTTTCTTCAGTTTCTGTTACAATTTATTTAAACTTTGCCTTTGATTGATAAACAGGGAGATGGAAGATGAACTTCAAGACTCGGTTTATCAATTTTTGGAGGAAAGAGGCATAAGTGATGATCTTGCTGTGTTCTTGCATCAGTACATGAAGAACAAAGATAAAGCCGAGTATATTCGATGGATGGAGACTGTTAAATCTTATGTTGAGCAAAAATAATTTTCTTCTCCATACCACATTCTCAAGCATCACATGAATGTGTGCCCTGTATTGAACTATTGATACTTAAATTATATATGATTAAATTTCTATCATTAGTGTCAGATTTATTTTCATATACTCGTATTGTCCTCATGATTAAACATACTACGGAGGTAAAAAACATTATAAGATGAGAGAAACAGACGGTTGAATAAGCTAAACTGGAAAGTAGGTATGAAGTATGCTGTACACTTGCACAAAATATTTATATTGATCTTAAGATACTTTACTAGAACACTGATGATCACATAACAAATCAAACATAATGGGAAAACCAGACGTGGCCCAACAGAGAGATGAACTTCTACTTCGTTAGCCAGTAGATGAGTATGAGAAATGTGCATATAGCCGCAACGAGTGAAAGAATGATTGTATCCATCGACTTTTTCCTCTTTATCGCTGACAGAATTGTGTTCACCTGCAGTGGATTTAACCTTAGTATTGCAGAGTTAAAGATGCTACTCGCCAACAATGGGACATAGCCAAACAAAACGAAAGCAAAGAGCAAAGAAAGGTCTTTGTACCGTGGGTAGACGGCTGGTGACATTGCTAAGCTTAGAGTTGATGCCCCCAAAAGTTGAACGCTGAAACACGAGTGTACCAAGCGTTGCCTGAGCTTGTGAAATGACACCATCCATCTGCTCCGTTTAAATAATAATTCAGTTGTAATTAACCTGTAGAGTCTTAACAGTAATAATAACTGGCGTAGGGTGTTATCAACCTGCGCTGTATTGCGGTTGATTCCCACATGTTCTTTGAGCAGGGCTTGCTCTGTAGACCCACCCCCTTCTTCTAAATCTAACCTAGTCCGATCAAATTCTCTAAAGTCCTCAAGAAGTGAAGCATGCTCTTGTTTTGCTTTAAGACTAGAGCGGTGTCGATAAAACTCCTGCATTTTTTTTGAATAAGTACTCATAAATACACAAGAACAAAGACAAATTCAAAATTACAACAAAGGTTGAGTCATAAGCTAGTCCAAAAAGACGATTGTAATTTGAAAACTTATTATTGAAAAGAACATTTCATTCAATGGATAATACCTGTGTGAGATCTTGAAGAATCTCCTGATGCCGAGTTAAAGTATGTGAAACCATTTCAGAACCACCAGAAGAAACCCAAGCTTGCATCTGAGCATTAACTTGCTGAAGTTGCCTAAGAAGTAAATCAATCCCAGCTTCAAGATCACTCACTCCACCATCTGATTTTGTTAAAGCCTTATTAGTGGAAACAAGTCTGCGATATGAATGCATCTGCTCGTCAAGCTGAGCTTCAATCTTTCTAGCCTGTCCAAAAATCCAAAAAATGCAGACAAGAACAAAAGCATCTTCATTTAAGTATCTTAACATTACAAAGTTAGATACAATATAAAGATTAAAAACATGTTCGAGAATGAGCCAACAAATTCCCCAACTGGATTCCTAGTTCTGTCCTAAAGAATTACCCAGCAGCTTCAAATCAAAACACACAAGAGTTGACAGAAAATTACCTGTTTACGTAAAGCATCCCAAGAGCTAGGAACGTCCATGGTGAATCAGTCAAAATCTCTCCTTTTTCGAATATGTATCGTCTCTTTTCCGGCAAGCAACGTTCAGATACAAATCTGATGCGAAAATTCTCTCCAGATCAAAGTAACTAAACAGAGATCAGATCGAGAGAAGAAGAAGAGAGTTGGGTTCGGAGACGCAGACAGAGGTTTCTGCGTGCCCCTTCAATGGCAATTTGGTTCCTTTTTGCGTAATCAACTTAATTAATTCGAGAATGACGATGAATATTGACGCTGTTATCCTGTGTTTCTCACCCCACCGTAAGGTTTTATAGACGCTAGAAAGTTGACTCATACGTGCTAGTCAAACTTACTGTTGACACATGATTCCTTAGCCTTCACAGTTTATAGGTCTTTGGGCCCATGTATTAGGCCCATTAAGGCCTTCGAGCTTAGATTATCATACACATTTTGAACAGAAATCATACACATGACTAAAACCGTCATGATGGACTTGAATCTGGAGTTCACTCTTGAGCTTGAAAGTATTGCTGGAGTGGAAACCAACAAGTGTCCAACTTTTTAAGTGAAATTGTTTCGTGCCAGAGTTTGTGTTCATCTGATTAATGAAAGAGCTACAACTCTTGGACCACTTGAATCTTTAGAAGCTTATGCCTCAGCAGTGTGCCAGCTCCGGTTGTGGTATTGAAGATTTAGAAGCTTAGACACGGTAGCTCTGGGGGAGGTCCTGAACGTTTTAAAATATGGAACTCCAAAATCTATGAGATAAAGATAGATTGTGAAAGCAAGGAAACACTTCCATGTCCAAGTTCTCCAGGCTTTCAAGCAAAGTTTCCTCTGTAGGGATTTAATGTGGCTATTGTTTGTTCAAAGTCTCTAACATCTGTCAAGTATAGTAGAGATTTTAAATAAAGAGAAAGGAATGAGTATTAGCAATACATATTCAACTTCGATACTGTTGTTCCTTTCCCAAAGCTGGAATACCTTAGAGCAAGTGATTTAAATAAAACCATTACGTATTTGCCCTGTTCTTAATCTGGTTTCTCTCTTTTATGTTCTGTTTGTGTTTCATTGACCTTGTTGTTAAGCTGCATTCATCAAATTTTTAAGAAAGACTTCAACTTCAAAGACTTGTTATTGCTGTGTGTGTTTTGTAGTCGGTCTTCTATGTTATCTCTTTTTAAATCTTCTTTCTTTAAAATTTCCACCTTTCTTCACATTTGTTAATAGGCAAAAAAAATGGAGACGACGCTATTTAATGACGATGGAGGAGACCCGTGGCTTGCTCCAGACAAATTCTACCACGTAATATTCTGCTTCACCATATCTCTCCTCTTCTCAACTCTCGCTTCTCTCTCCCGCTACTCTTTCCTACGACGTCACTCCATCTGGATCGGATCTGCCTTCTCACTCGCCGCCGGTGCGGCTAAAGAAGCTGCCGATCAGTTCGGTATCTTCCCTTCAGCAGGTGCCTCCGCTAGAGACGCCGTCGCGGACGCCGTTGGAGTTGTCGTCGCTGCTCTGCTTCTCTTCCTTTGGAAATCTCGAAGATCACGTCCGGATCCGGGTCAAACCCGACCCATCCTGCCCATTTGAATGTACTATTAATTAATTTTACCGCATTTGTTACTGTGTGTATTGATTACAGACTATTAAATGAGAATCTGAATTTTTTGGAATTACTGTCGTGAGAAAACGATGTTTTACTTTACTGTGTATTGATTATAGACAATTAATGAGATCTGAATTTTTGGAATTACGGTTTTGGGGAAAACGATGTTTTACTTTCACCGGATTCGAGATAACTTTCACCGTTTGTTCATCATCCTCGAGATTATCGGTTCTGTTAGTAACGATAAATTTCAAAAAATCGGTTCGATATTTAAAACACCGTAGCATAGTCAAACGTTATTCAAGATGGCCGAATTGGTCTAAGGCCCCAGTTTCAGGTACTGGTCCGTAAGGGCGTGGGTTCAAAGGCCCACTCCTGACATTAATTATTATGTTTTCTGCTTTTTTTTTTCTTTTTTTTTGTATTAGTTTTTTTTTCTTTTGTCTCTCTCATCATCCTTACTTGACTTTACTGTTGAGCTGATCCCTAACTTTTTCTATTGGCGCATTTGCTCATAAATCTCTCGCCGGCTTCCTCACTCCTCACTCTTCTTCTCTTCTCCTAGCTTCATCGCCGTGTTCTCTTCTCACGTAACCTCCAGGTTTCTTCTATCACCCAATGTATTTTCGTATCGTGTTTCTTCTGAGCATAGTGCTTTAACAGCTTTACTATCACTCATCTGTAGAATATTTGGACATTTCTTTATCATGCACGAGTAGATCTCGTAACAGATACTTTATAAGCTATATCAATTTCATCTCTTTCGGCTATATCCCATGTTAATTACTTTTATTTTTTTGGGTGAGGGTTTAAAGCTCAGTTCTTGCTTAGGGTTTTGTCTATTTTGGGCTGTGTCCATAATTTTCAGCAAACTGTAGCTGAAATTTTTCTAAACATGCATTTTAAGTCAAAAAAAGTAATTCAATTTCGTAGAGATTTTTCTTTATCTTGTTAGGTGAATGGACTATCTCTCACTTGTGAAAGTTCCTTTCTCAAGAAAATGTTTTTTTTTTTAATTAAGAAAATGTTTTAAATGGTGCTCTTTCAGGTAGGATGGGTGTTTCATCTGATGAAGAGTCTGAGATCAGCGAGTCAGAGATCGATGACTACTCCGAAACACCCTACTTACTTCTCCAGAACGGGAAATACAAGGTTAAGGTGAACGGGATGCTGAGATGCCCGTTTTGTTCCGGCAAGAAAAAGCAAGACTACAAGTACAAGGAGCTGATGGCACATGCCTCTGGAGTCTCCAAAGGATCTGCAAGCAGAAGTGCTAAACAGAAGGCTAACCATCTCGCCTTAGCAAAGTACTTACAGAACGAGCTCGCTGGTGATGCAGAGCCACTTCCACGCCCTCCTCCTGTTCCTCAGGTAAACGAGTCAGAGGCCAAACCTGGTGATGTTTACGTCTGGCCATGGATGGGGATTATCATTAGCCCTGTGAAAGAGGGTGAAGACAAGGAGGCTATGCTTGATTCGGCTTGTTGGTTGAAGGAGTTTTCTAGGTTCAAGCCTGTTGAAGTGCATGTCTTTTGGGTCGAACAGGGTTTGACTGTTGGGGTTGTTGCTAAGTTTAACAGTGACTGGAGTGGGTTTGCGAGCGCGACAGAGCTTGAGAAGGAGTTTGAGAGTGAAGGTTGTAGTAAAAAGGAGTGGATGGAGAAGAAGGGAGGAGATTCAGTGGCCAGAGCATATGGTTGGTGTGCACGTGCTGAAGATTATCACTCTGCAGGGCCGATTGGTGAGTATCTCTCCAGGGAGGGAAAGCTGAGAACTGTTTCAGATATTTCTCAAGAAAAGGCGCAGGATAGAAACAGTGTTCTTGAAGAGCTTTCGGATATCATTGCTATGACAAATGAAGATTTGAATAATGTTCAGTACAGTTACAACAAGACGGCGATGTCATTGCAGAGGGTCTTAGATGAGAAGAAAACCTTGCATGAAGCTTATGCAAACGGTTTGTTACTGAAAAACCAATATGACTTACTTATCATGTGTTAGCTTATGTGAGTTTTGTTTCTGTTTTATCTCCTCAGAAACGAAGAAGATGCAGCAGATGTCGATTCTCAGTATCCAGAAGATCCTTAACGATAAAGAGAGGCTAAGCAATGAACTTGAGAAGAAGATGCAGAAACTTTCTGAGTGGTCCAAAGCGTTGGACAAAAAGGAAGCGCTTACTGAACTTGAGAGACAAAAGCTTGACGAAGAGAAGAAAAAGGTAATATCCGTCCTGTTTTCAGTATCATACATAAGAAGCAATCAATATCTGAATATGTATAAATTTATGTTTTCCTAGTTACTAATAATCATTTTATGTTTTCTTGGTTTGGCAGAATGATGCTATGAACATTTCCCTCCAGCTCGCCTCCCATGAGCAGAAAAAGGCTGACGAGAGCGTTTTGAGACTTGTGGAAGAGCATAAGGTATATTTTTTTAACACAACTCAAACTGTATAACAAGTTAAACCCGGAAAGCCTTCCCTCATTTGTGTTGAGTTTTGTGTTGAGTCTAAAATTCTCCCCTTATTAAACTGCAGAGACAAAAAGAAGAGGCTTTAAGCAAGATCCTTGAGCTTGAGACGCAGCTTGACACCAAACAGACACTAGAAATGGAGATTCAAGAGCTGAAAGGCAAGTTACAAGTGATGAAGCATTTGGGGGATGATGATGACGAGGCGGTCAAGCAGAAAATGAAGGAGATGAATGATGAGCTGGAGGATAAGAAGTCTGAGTTAGAAGGGCTAGAGCAGATGAACTCAGCCTTGATGACAAAAGAACGTCAAAGCAATGATGAGATACAAGCAGCACGGAAAAAACTAATTGCGGTATATATTTCTTATGCTTTAGCCCTTTTTCTTGGGTACTGATACACTTGCATTTACAATTACGTAGCAAATTATAACAAAGCATTCCTGCAGAGTTTTTAGTTTACCGTATCTGAAAGGGCACAGACAGGATTGTTGCCAAGATTGTTTTAGGTCTGAAAGCTCTTGTTTTTCAGGGTTTGACAGGATTGTTGGGTGCCGAAACTGATATTGGGGTCAAGAGGATGGGAGAACTTGATGAGAAGCCCTTCCTGAATGTTTGCAAGAAGAGATTTTCGGAAGATGAAGCTACGGTTGAAGCTGCCACCCTTTGCTCTACATGGCAAGAGAACCTCAAGGATTCGTCATGGCAACCGTTCAAACGTGAAGGAACCGGCGACAAAGCAAAGGCATGCTCTTTCCCACGGTCTTTTCCCACTTTCTGAGTTAAATATGTTGGAGAAACCAGTTTTGAATGTTGATACTTTTATCTATATTTTGGTATAACTGTTTTGTGCGTCAGCAGTAATGGTGTTAGATGTTTATGGTTCAGGAAGTGGTAGACGAAGATGATGAGCAGCTGAAGAAGCTTAGAGGAGAGTGGGGAGAAGAGGTTCACAACGCTGTTAAAACAGCTCTGGAGGAGATGAATGAGTACAATGCCAGTGGTCGATACACCACCTCGGAACTCTGGAATTTCAAAGAAGGAAGGAAAGCAACATTGAAGGAAGTGATTAATTTCATTTCAAACGACATCAAAACTGTGAAACGCAAAAGAACCTGAAGGTATGCTCTATCTTCTTCAGTTGACACACGTCTCTCGTTAATAGAGCTTATATAGGTTATGTTCTGTTTAAACTTGCAATACACTCCATAACTTGAGAAGTGAGAACTGTATAGAAGCTTTATAAGGTTTAGAGTAAAAATTCTGTAACAAATGACAGCAGGGACATGGTCTCATTAGTTGAACTGAAGAACTTTAATCATGTTTTGGTGTGAAGAATCCAATGTTCTACTTTGGTTGCAGGATTATGGAGGTAGTAGAAGGAATGGTTAAGCTTTATGTCTACTAAATAACCAAGGTTGAGGAGCTTAAGTGATGTAAAATAATGGAGTTACTTATATATTCTCTGTAATCCACAGACTTAGCTCTTCAACTTTATCTCTGAATATTTTTCTTCGGAACAGCCAATAAGCCAATGTGTTTTTCATATTAGTAATGTTTTGTTTTTATGCTTTTCATCTCGAGTTCATTTAAGCCACCACATATTATATAGTATTTTATCAAATAAAGAAATATAGTTTTGTTATGTAGAAACATATTATTCGTATACAAGTAATTAAAATGATAAAGTTTGGTTATCGTTTTTGAGCATACACTGTATATATATTAGAATAAACAAGTATGTGGGGCTGGTGAGGCTTAAATTAATTTTGGCCTATAGTGTTTTGATAGGTTTCTTCTTGGTAAAGAAATGAGAGCCCTAAGAACTAATTAATCCTACGATCAATTTTGGTGTTGGAAACAAGAAAATTAGTGGCGAAGACAAAACCAAATAAATTCAGAGGAAACGTAGGAAAAAAAAACCTGAAAAGGTAAAAATCGATTTATTATTATTTTACCAAAGAGTCAAGAAAACTCGATTTATATTTAATACCCTTCTCCCTTTCTTCTCCCAATTTCCCGCTTCTTCTATAAACCACCATCACATCCTCTGAAGCCCTAACCTGGAGATTCGCCGCTTTCTCCAGACAAAAAAAAAAGATCTAATCTATTCACCTTCTTCCCTTTGAATCCAGGTTCGATCCCCCGCCTCCGTCTTTCTATATTCATCATCCATTTATATTCCTCTGTTCTCATTTTCGTTTTCGTTGAATCTTTTTTCAAGATTTGATTGTTTCACAACGTTTGAATTTTTGATCTGCAGATACTGATTCAAACCAGATCGGATCTTCCTCTAGATCCGTTCTAGGTTTCACCACCATGTCGCACCTCACGAAACAACACGAAGACGAAGCGATCGAAATCCGCAACGTATGGAACGAGAATCTTGACCACGAGATGTCTCTAATCTCACTCGCCATCAACTATTACCCTTACGTGGCGATGGACACAGAGTTCCCAGGAACCGTGTGCAAGATAGTAACCACAAACACAAACACAAACCCTAACCCTAACCCTAACCCTAGACGCCACCGTGACGATCACTCCACCTGCTACGAATCTTTAAAAACCAACGTCAACATGCTCAACATCATCCAGCTCGGTCTCACCTTATCCGACGCCCAAGGAAACCTCCCAAACCTCGGAACCAACAACAAACCATGCGTCTGGCAATTCAACTTCAGAGAGTTCAACCTCAGAACCGACATCTACGCGCCGGACTCCATCGCCCTTCTCCACCGATCAGGCATCGACTTCGCTCTAAACAACCAATTCGGAGTAGAGTCGAAACGGTTCGCTGAGCTTCTTACCGTATCGGGACTTGTTCTCAACGATGAGATACAGTGGGTGACTTTCCATTGCGGGTATGATTTCGGGTACTTGTTGAAGCTTCTCACGGGTAAGAATCTGCCGGAGGAGAAATCAGAGTTTTTGTATCTGGTGAAGATGTTTTTTCCGAGAGTGTTTGATGTTAAGCATATGATTGGTTTTTGTTATGATCTGTTTGGCGGGTTGAGTTCCGTGGCGGAGAGGCTTGAGGTGGAGAGAGTTGGGGTTTCGCATCAGGCCGGGTCGGATAGTTTGCTGACGTGGCGTGTGTTTAGGAAGATGAAGGAGACGCGGTTCGCTGGTCGTTGTTTGGATGAATATTGTGGTGTTTTGTATGGATTAGGAAATGTTAATAATACTCCTTGCTGATTACAACAGATTACAAATAATTTAAAACAGTTTTTATGGGCTTCTTGTTTTTTTGGTTATTTTGTTTTACATTTTTTAGATGGTTTACGAAACAAGATTCATACAAAAAAAAAATCACAATAAAGGCCCATGATTGGCCCATTAAAAGGCCGGTTATTCATGGATCCATTAGGGTTTTAGTAGAAGTTAAAAAAGTTCCATATAAATTGGTCACAATTTTCTTCTCTCAGTTCTTTCTGCTGCAGCCGTATTCGTCTTTGAGGTTAGTCTCTTTTTTCAGTTCATCAAACACTGTACGATCTGATTTATCTCTCACGATTGTAATCTGGTCCTAAATATGTTCTGCCTGGGCAGCTTTTTATGTAGTAATAGTTTCCTTCATAGTGTTTTGTTTCACTTGATTGTCTGAGACTGAGTGTGCTTTGGTTTAAATTGGCAGATAACAAGGACTTCTGTTTATTTTCCGGTCGTTAGAGAACATTTCAAAGAGACAACATGTCAGGGTAAGCTTCTCTTACGTTGTGATTATGTTGCATTGTTAGTGATTACTAGCAAGCCTCTGTGATTATTAATGCGACTCATTTTAACTGTTTTAATCAAATCTCTGGTTTATTTAGTTTAATCTTGATCATATACAATGGAGCGTTACATTCTTATTGATGATAATGTAAGGTTATGTTAAGTTATGATATGAATGATTTTGATTGTGTTGATCCTTTCAGTGATGAGGCTGCTGCTCCAGTTGTTGTTCCTCCAGTTGCTGAGGCAGCGGTTATCCCAGAGGACATGGACTTGTTGACTGCATTGGAGTTGACTCTTAGGAAAGCTCGTGCTCACGGGGGTGTTGTTCGTGGACTCCATGAGAGCGCTAAGCTTATTGAGAAGCGTGTGGCTCAGCTTTGTGTGTTGGCTGAAGACTGCAACCAACCTGATTACGTCAAGCTTGTTAAGGCTCTATGCGCTGATCACAGCATCAACTTGCTTACAGTTCCAAGTGCCAAGACACTCGGTGAATGGGCTGGTGTAAGTCCTTGAGCTTGTTAATCTCCATGTACATACCTGATTAGCACCTAGCTTTTGTTCTGAATGAGTGAATGATTTGGTTAAAATAATGAATCTTTTATGTTTTGTTACAGCTCTGTAAGATTGACTCTGAGGGTAATGCCAGGAAGGTTGTTGGATGCTCCTGCCTTGTAGTCAAGGTATTGTCTTTACTCAATTTATGTGAGTGAGAAATATATTTTCTTGTATCTGGTCACTTACTTAATGCGTCTCTGTGTGTGTTTGTGTTGTTTCAGGACTACGGTGAGGATACAACTGCACTCAATATCGTCAAGAAGCACATTGAATCTAACTAAGTTTATGGAGCATTTCGAATCTCCAGTTTCAAAATGTTTTTCCATCTCAATGCTGTTTTATCTTGGTTTTGATATTTAATATTTTAGCAGACAGCTCTCGAGATTTGTTTGAAACATGATCAAGTTTTGCTGTTATGTTAGCTCTATACTCTTTCCATGGTCCCATTTTGCTTGCTTGAGATGTTCATAGCCCACTATTTATTTTCATAAAATGATAAAAAAATTTCAGGCTAATCTTAATCTAGTTTGATATAAATTACAACAGAATGAAACTGTGCCTACTTACTTTTGATTATAAACAAAATACTTGATCATTGTGTTAGGTTAGTTTCCGAAATCGTTAAATATCCATCTGTTCACTTAGCCTACGAATTTTATTATCAGTATTCAATACTAAAACACATTCAAATGTTCAATATTTTGTAAGTGAAAGTTGAGAAAAAGGGCGGGAAGTGACGAGTACGAGCTTTAGCGACAATTAACAGCTCATTATAGACTTAAACGTCTGTTCTTAACTCTTGATGAGAGTTAATTATCTCTCTCTCTCTATATAGCACCTTTTGCAGGTTCAACACCGCTACTATAAAAAGACGCATCAAACTGGTAAAGTTTCCTCTTAACGATTTTGGTTGGATTTGAGGCGGCAAGAACAGCGGTTCTTTTTTCCACCCGGTCGGGGAATCATCATTAGATGTTGTCAGAAGAAGAAAAGGTGGGCCCTCTGGTCAAAAAGACCGAACTTTCGGAAGCACTTGTCAGTGCTGGAAAAAATCTCCTCAAGCCTCATTTATCTACTAAAGCGCTTCTCCATCTTCTCAATGTACGAAATCATTCTCTTACAAATGTTGAAACTCCTCTGTTGGGATTAGGATACAGGAAACGATTAGGGTTTATCATTGCTTTCCGATCCTATAAAAAAGTTAAGACTTTTTGCTTTATAAATTTGTTCAATGTTTTAAAGGTGAATCCTTTTAGTGTTCTGTTGCACTCAAATCCCTAGAACAAACTTCTCTATGCGTTTTATGAATGTTCAATCATCTGATCTCGACGCTTCACTATGTGCAGGAAGCAGAGGCTCATCTCTCCAAGCTCGTGCAAGATCCTATTGTAGCAGTGCAAAATGCCCTGAGACCATTGATGAAGGCTTTGGTATCTGCTCATCTCTTAAGAAACCGTGATTCTGATGTTAGGGTTTATGTTGTCTCCTGCTTGACTGAAATCATGAGGATAACTGCCCCCGAGGCCCCATATAACGATGACCAAATGAAGGTTTGATTATTCCAGTAAACACTCTTCTCTTCTTTCTGTTAAATTTTTCTTCGCTCACACATGACATTTTACTTTTGCTTCACTGGCTTTACAGGAGATCTTCAAGGTGATAGTAAGAGCCTTTGGAAAATTAGCTGATACTACCTGTCATACTTATGAGAAAGCAGTCACGGTGCTTGATACTGTTTCTAGGGTCAGATTATCCTTGGTGATGCTGGACTTGGAGTGTGATGACCTTATTTTAAAGATGTTTCGCCAGTTCTTGAAAGTCATAAGGTATATAAATTGAGTTAACAAATGCTCCATTAACTCTTATATTCTCTGCTTTATGAAAGTCACAACGCTGATGACTTTTCTTTTGTGAATCTGTTAAAGACCGGATCATCCTGAATCGGTACTTCTTTCAATGGAAGCGATAATGGTGACAGTTATCCATGGAAGTGAAGAAGTGCCCATGGATTTGCTCGAGATTCTCTTGTCTGCTGTCAAAAGAGAAAGCCAGGTGAGGTTTTTCTCAGTTCTTATTTTATGTCTCCAAAGCTTTTCAGTAGACATGAGAGTTTGATTTCTTTTTTTCTGGTCACCATGGAGTAGGTTGTCTCACCAATGGCTTCGTGGCTTGTGGAGAAGGTTATCATTAGTTGCGCTTGTAAGCTTCAACCGTGCATCATGGACGCTTTGAAGTCAACAGGGACTAGCTTGGATATGTATTCTCCTGTAGTTTTGGCGACATGCCAAGGCGAAGCTGAAACATACATTGTTGTTAAGCCCAAACAAGTTGAGGTATCCTTAATGCCTTGAGCTCTTTGTTTAATTGTTTATACAGTAGTTTTGTGGTTGAATCTTGAATATACATATTTGGTAGGACTGTTTAGCCCCTTTTCACATTGTTTGTTGCTTAACCAATATCTTCAAAAATCATTTGATGTAGGGAAAACTTGATTTTAGGCTTTCTCACAAGGGGGATATGTCCAAGAGTATTGCAAGATGTGGAACACAAGCCCATGGAGATGAAAAAGTAAGAGGTGGGGACGATTTGAAACAACTTTTGAATCAAGTACAGTCTGAAAATAGTGCAGAGACAGAATCAGGGTCAACAAGGAGGAGACGGCGGAAAATCAATTCCCTGATGAGTCCTGAGGGAGGCTATTCATTTAAGACTTTGTCAAGCAAGAAGGTGCAGGAAAAAGAATTTGGTGATTCATCACTTGGAAAGCTGGCTGCCAAGAAAGCATATTTTCCTAGTAAAGTTGCTCTAACGAATCAGTCTGTTGTTTCTTCTCTCACACCCTCTAGTAAGGATATGAAGGGGTCACGTAAGCGAAGTCGGAGTAAGGTTGAAGGTTGTTTACCTACACTACCATCAAAGAAACAGACTGTGAAGAAAGAGAATCCTGAAGAAGAAGATTATATGGAATCTGACCTTAAGAAGCTTGAAAATAGCATTAAGACTACCAAGTCAAGTAAAAAGGAGAGAGCACAGAATGGTTCAGCGAAAGCGTTTGCAAAGAAGCCACTTGCAGAATCTAAGAGGGTAGAGACCAGTGGAAAAAAATCAGCTCACTCAGAATCAAAAGGTGCAAGCATGGATCCGCATATTCGTCACTCATCAAAGAGCAAGGTAGCAAATTTGATGAACTAATGATTTTTCTTGTCGAAATATTATACTCTAGAACTACCTTCTTTCTTGAACTTATAATTGGATAAACTGTCTAGAAGAAGATTTCTCATGCAACAACGCCCTCGACCAAAGAATCTGGACAAACTGCCAAAGGCCATCCCAAGAGGAAACGAGCAGCTGGAGAGGAAGTGGTGTGAAGATTTTGCCTTTCTCTGTCTATGGTATGAAGCTTTGATGTGTCTCGTGTTTTCATATGGTCTATATTCCTATTTGCAGGAGTCACACAAGAGTGAGCTTGGTGAGGAATTGGTTGGTTTGAGAATGAAAGTCTGGTGGCCACTCGACAAGAAGTAAGTTTATTGTGAAACATGCTAACTTCGTTTTGGATACTGTGGTGAATGGAGGAGCAGTCTTACCATTGAGATTTACACAGGTTTTATGAAGGCGTCATAAAGTCTTATTGTAGTCGTAAGAAGAGGCACGAAGTGAGTTAACTTCGCTAACTACTGATTCGAAATTCTCACTTTGTTGCATAATTGATTCATCTAGAATTTATCCTTATTCATGTGGAATTTATCCTACTGCTGCTCGTTGCAGGTATCTTATACTGATGGGGATGTTGAAAACCTTGATCTCAACAAAGAACGTTGGGAGATAATTCAGAATAGTGATGTGAGTTTTTTGTTACATTGTGCTCCTCTTTATTCATTCACCAATTTTTATTTATCTTTTACATATTAATATCTAATTGATAAGTGTACTATCTTTCCAAAATGCTAAGCAGGAAAAGGAGATTGATCTACCTGATTCTACTCTTTTATCTGAGATGTAAGTGAAATGTTCATGGTTCTGAACCACTCACAGTTTTTAACTTGGCACCTATTTACTCTTTGAGGTTTTGCTTTTATATGCAGAAGGCGAAGGGAGAGAGCAAAGAAGAGCAAACATGTGTCTAAGAATGTGGAACTGAGCACTTCTGCAAACGTCAGGTGTGAAAATTTTCAGTAATTCTAGTTATTGTCATAGAAGGTTTGATCCTTGAATACATTCTCTTTACATTTGGTTATAGATCCTCGAAGAAGAAAGACCATGTATCAAACTCCACTAAGCAAGAGAAAAGAACCAAAGGTTTGCTGAAGTGCGTAAGCAATGAACCAGAAAGCAGAGAAGATCAAAATCTTAAATCCTCAAAAGAGCCGGATGCTGAAACTCGCAGAACGAAAGGGAGGGTTGAGAAATGGCGGAGGGTGACTCGATCTATGCACCGGGAAAGTGAAAAAGATTCAAATGCGGAGCCTGAATGTAGGAGAGGTCACCAAGAACTACCTGACGATTCAAATGCTGAAACCAAAGCTGATGGAGCAGAGCACAAAGAGCCAGCTGCCGATACCAAAGCTGTTGGAGAAGAGAGAGACTATGTGAAAGAGCCACCTGCAGACACCAAAGTGATTGAGGAGGATATGTGTGAGGAGAGTCATAGAGACGTATACACAAGCGTGCCTGAGACTGGTAAGGTGGAAAACGAAGTTGATCAGAAAGTAGTGAAGGAACTGATAAAGCAAGTCGGTAGTGTTCGTGTTTTAGTTTGATCCATGAATCAGATATGGTTAGATGATGTTAATTCAGGAAAAGTAGGGGTTATTGTGGTTTAGGTAACTGACACGTTTAGTAAAGCTGCTTCTTTATAGACTTATGGTTGTTATTGTTTCGTTACTTTGGTAGAGTCTTCTGACGTATGTATTATCATGGAACTAGTTTGATCTGATGTCACCTATGACCTAAAACTAGTATCAAAAAGAAAAAAAAAATATATATATATATTTAAGACATTAATATTTGCTATCAAGCACAAACAGTGATAGCTTTAAAACTGCAGAGAAGAGTGTCTGAATCTGAAACCAAACATGTATCATTGAAGGAGTTGACAAGTAAACTGTAAACATAACACTTACGACTTGTCTTTTCCATCTATATATCCACATGCTTGTAAAAACATATTCTTCTATAACTATTGTGTATTTGTAACATATCCAGTATAGTGATACAAGAAATCATTAGAAAAGCTATAAATTTATTTTATTTCCGCATATACATACATCATTCAGATTCCAGAAGATGTATGTCCTCATCAAGAATTATTGGCAGATATATTACCTAGCGTGAATTGATTGTAGGTAAGTAAAATGATTGTAGGTATACATTTCAAAGATTTGTCCAAGTTAATGAGTTTTTTTTTTCCTTAAAGGTGTATTGTTCCAAATAATTCTTCTTCCACCACCAACCCCTCTTTCTATAAAATTATTATTTAAATAACAATTTGTGTGGATAAATTTTATATAATAATTTTGTTAGTATAAGAATAATAAAATATAAATTGTGTAGACCATACTCATTACATGGTTAGGTGAACTTTGACAAGTGTTGAATCATAAGGATAAAGCTTCCTTCTCGGTCTATCTTAGTATATATATATACAAAACGTAACTCACCTTGTAACGACACAATAATTAAAATTCTGCTTCAAAAGTTGAAGGAAAAAAAATGCCAGTCGACGAATCCTCACCGGCGGGAAAAACCGTTTGCGTTACCGGAGCTGGTGGATACATCGCTTCTTGGATTGTTAAGTCACTCCTTGAGAGAGGCTACACTGTTAAAGGAACCGTACGGAATCCAGGTCCAGTATTATTTATTATATACTGTTACACAATTTTTTTATATTTGGTTTGTGTTAATTTATTGATTGGTGTTTATTATAATGGTTTTATGCAGATGATCCAAAGAATACACATTTGAGAGAACTCGAAGGAGCCAAGGAGAGACTGATTCTGTGCAAAGCAGATCTTCAGGACTACGAAGCTCTTAAAGCTGCGATTGATGGTTGCGACGGTGTCTTTCACACGGCTTCTCCGGTCACTGACGATCCCGTGAGTATTTTTTTTTTCTGAGTGTTTTTTTTTTCTTTTTTTTTTCTAGCACTTTCTGTGGCTTGTAAGAAAAATGAACAAAGTTGGGGTCCTACATGAGATAATCGAGTGTCTGTGTATTGGTATCAAATCGCTTTCAGTTACCAAAATTATTTTGATGTTTTAGCTGAATTATCGCATGAAATAATTTAAAAAATCTTTTGAATTATAGTATCCACTGAATGGTTTGGTAAAGTATTATTTAATTTCAAGACGTTGAAATACCTGAGAAAATCACTATCCCATTTTTCTTGTAATGAATTTATTACATTTGACCTACAAGAATGTGGTTAGATATTATATTTTTCTGGAAAGGGCAAATCAGTGTATTCATATTATTATTATGTCAAATGGGGTATTAATTAATTGATATCATTTTAAAACGTATGATACATTTTCAGGAGCAAATGGTGGAGCCGGCCGTGAACGGAGCCAAGTTCGTAATCAATGCTGCAGCTGAAACCAAGGTCAAGCGCGTGGTCATCACCTCCTCAATTGGTGCAGTCTACATGGACCCGAACCGTGACCCTGAAGCCGTCGTTGACGAAAGTTGTTGGAGTGATCTTGAGTTCTGCAAAAATACAAAGGTCTCTTGACTTTTAATACTTGCATGTACTAATTAATATTTTTTATTTTTTTATACTAGTTAATATTTAGTGTACACAAATACTACTAGTTTATCTTTTATGTTTGGTCTATTGAAATATTTTGTGTTATGTAGAATTGGTATTGTTACGGTAAGATGGTGGCGGAGCAAGCCGCGTGGGAGACGGCGAAGGAGAAAGGTGTTGACCTGGTGGTTTTGAATCCGGTGCTAGTTCTTGGACCACCGTTACAGCCAACGATCAACGCTAGTCTTTTCCATGTTCTCAAGTATCTAACCGGTTCGGCTAAGACATACGCTAATTTGACTCAGGCTTATGTGGATGTTCGCGATGTCGCGCTGGCTCATGTACTGGTCTACGAGGCACCCTCGGCCTCTGGACGTTATCTCCTCGCGGAGAGCGCGCTTCACCGCGGCGAAGTTGTTGAGATTCTGGCTAAGTTATTCCCAGAGTACCCGCTTCCGACCAAGTAAGTGAAACTTATGCCACCTAGTATTTAGTACATAACTAGAGTTAGTATAAAGAAACTAGAGTTAGTATAAAGAACCAAAAACAACATTTAAAAAAAAAGATATTTAGTTAACGATTTAGAATAACAAAAGAACACATTTAAGACGTTATTTTAATCAAACTAAATGTAAAATTATGTGATATATATGCTTATACTATCTTTTACAACTAAGTAAAAGTTAAAGGGTTCATCATATTAAATAGTGTGGTCCAAATATAATTCATGTTCTTCACAAAAAACAAAAGTTAATATTCCCTACATTTCATTTTATTTGTTATTTTAAAGAAAAATTTTCGTTGTAAAATAAGTGTAATTTTATAATTTTAATGTGAAATTTATTAGTTTTATTTATTTTCTATATTTTAATTGATTAAAATGTAATTAATTGGATAGATAATTATATTTTTATTTTGAAAATATGTAAAAATAAATGATATTTAATTTGTGTATATAATTTTAAAATAACAACTAAACTGAAACTGATGGAATAGTTTTTACTGACAAATTATATACTTGGCAGCCATGCACCAACAACACACCTCGTCATCGTATAGTTTCCCATTTCTTTAGATTTAAAGGATAAGAAAATCAAATTAAGTTCTTTTTACATCGATTGTAGTATCTATTGAGAGAATGATCTGTCTCAACTCTCAAATACTCTTCTTTGTTAACAACATTATTAAGACGTATGGTACACAAGTTACATGCACCCATGACACACGTGCTCATGAGTGTATATCAATCAATACAAAATAGAGTCATCACCAACACTAGTCAGGAAACTTTTTTTTTTGGGTAACATCTAGTCAGGAAACATTAATGCGTATGGCTAACTTTGACGACATTGTGACCGCATCTTGACATAGCTTATATATAATTCTCTTTTGTTTTCACAATATAAATGTTTTATCTTTCTCTTACATCTTATTCTGATTCAAACTCAGTGAATGAAATGATACGTGCAAGTTGGTCCCATGTTCTTTTTTAGTTTGTGGTGAAGTTGGTGTACCAACAACTCACACCATAAGTCCAAGTCCACTCGTCACCTACTACTAACGTGGACAATTTGTAAACCACTGTATGAGAGATATTTTTTTATTGAAGAAATAGTAGTTGTAATGGATTTAGTCTTGTTCTTTGCCTTACTATCGATTGCTTTATTTGCATTATTTAACTAACCAAAACTGATTGTGTTAATTTGGCTAATTGTGCAGGTGCAAGGACGAGAAGAACCCTAGAGCCAAGCCATACAAGTTCACTAACCAAAAGATTAAGGACTTAGGCTTAGAGTTCACACCCACCAAGCAAAGCCTTTATGATACAGTTAAGAGCTTGCAAGAGAAAGGTCATCTTCCTCCACCTCCTCCTCCTTCTACATCACAAGACTCCAGCCAAAATGGCATCAAGATCGAGTCTTGAATAGCTTTATCCCTGAAGTATCATCCCTAGCCATTGATATATGCGTTTATTTCCCAAAAAAACAAAGAAACAGATGTTTTTACTGCTTTTGGTTATGTGAAATCTTTGTTTCAAAATGTCTTTAGCCAAATCGTTTGATGGATTTTGATTTTGTCTTAAAAGAGGCTTTTGTGCTTCATGATTGTTCTATTTAATATATAACACTAAGTAAACAACTTCATGTTTATTCTATGTAATACATTACAATAAGTAAACAATATTTCTTCTTTCTTAAATTCTCGAGTCTAAGTTGCCTGTGACCGCTACTCCATTAGGTAACTGCACATTCACAATGTTTTCTCTTGGAAGTGTATCCGCGGTCTGAGAGTTACTAGAGGCTAGTGTGGAGGGCTCTCTGTTTTTACGGAGGACAAGGTAACCAATGGCAGCTAAGTAAATGGCAATGCCTGAGAATCCAAGAATTCCTAAGAAGATGATGGCTACAAGCTTCATGTGACCATGAAGAATCACCTTGACGAAGCTGCTTACTAGATAATATATGTTGATACCCATAATAAGTCCACCAATGACCCACGTCACAGATGAAATCTACATAAAAAAGACACGATGATCAATGATATTATATATGATCATATATATATATGTATAACGGAAGTGAAAGTTTTTTTTTTTTTTTTTTGAAAGTAAAAGTTATTATTTCTTTTTTTTTAATGTGTAAAAGTTATTATTACCAGGAGTGAATTGGCGTGTGAGCCCATTTTGGTTTTGCTGCATGTGAATTTAAGAAGTGGGACTAAAGCAAATGGGAGCTCAAAAGATAAGATCATCTGCAAACAGATTATAAGATGATTAATGTTTTAAGTATGTATATAATATGATTCAAAGATTGGATTTTGAGATATTGAGTTACCGAGGCAATGATGATTAACTTTCCAGCTCCAGCAGAGCCACCTATGAGAGCTACAATCAAACTAGGGATTATAGCTAAACATCTTGTTAAGAAGTTTCTGAGCCATGGCCTTATTTTTAAATCAAGAAACCCTTGCATTACGTATTGTCCAGCATATGTTCCAGTTATTGTTGAACTCTGACCCGAAGCAAGCAACGCAATAGCAAAAACCTTTGAGCTCCATTTACCCACAACGTTCTGTGATAAGCATAAGAAGTATATACAATATATCTTTTAGTAGGGTTGAAACCAAAACTTGTAGGGTTTATGGATTTACCCGTAGAAGAAACGAAGCTTTGTTTAAGTCCAAATCTTCGCAGCTAGCTTGATCTTCTGGACTCAGATTTGAGGCATTACAAACAGCACCACTCACTGATATCACACAGACGTTTATGATGAATGCCACTGTAAGTGCTAATCCGCTTTCTATCAAGTAATACCGACAAGCTTCCTGTAAATGAGAACAAGGAACTTAGACTCATAACGTCAACAAAAATGCATGCATACTACTAGGTGATTAATTTACCTTGACGCCGGTTCCTGAACGAGGAATCTTTCTAGAGAGAACTAAAGCTGAGTGGAGAAAGAGGTTGTGCCTGTGAAGAAAGAAACATGTGAGAACTTACTTCGTAATTGAGTTGAGGGAAAGATAGAGATAGAGAGTTTCTTACGGCATAACCATGGCACCTAGGAGAGAAATTGCTAATCCAGTTGCACCATTTCCCTTTAACTGAGGAACAAAGAGACCATAGAGAACTTCTTTTGGGTCTGGCTTTGAGTAGTGAAGCTCAACAAGGAAGCATAGAGCAATAGTTAACACAAGAAACGCAATCAAGAACTCAAGCTTCCTAATCTGAAATAAAAACAAACTTAACAATGTAAAAAGCCTAAAGAAACAGATAAGAATCAAAATATGTAAGAGTAGTATAAATATAAATATAAATATACCCCATATTTTTGAAGTGCAAGAAGAATCAATGTACTAAATCCTGTGAGAAGAACACCAATCCAAACCGGGATATTGAAAAGCATGTTTAAAGCAAATGCTGTTCCAATTACTGTATACAAAGATGACCATCATTTTCTTGAGAAATTGAAAGAGAGGAAAAGAAAAAAAAACTGCAACATAATAAGAAAAAACATGATGCCTTCTGGAATGTCACAAGCGACTACAGCGATTTCAGCTACTACCCATAACATAAAGTTTGGAACTTTGGAGTATTCAGCTCTACAATGCTCTGCTAAATGCTTCCCTGCAATGATGTATACTATTAAGCAAACTAGCAATTTGAGTAATGTTTTATAAAGACTAGAAAGGAAGAAAGACTTTTGTTTGGGTTTAGAGTTGAACCTGTAACAACACCAAGATTTGCAGCCAGAGACTGAATCACCAACGCTGCACATGACGCCACCAATATGATCCAGAGTAACTATTCAACGTGACCAGAAATGATCCGAGAGATTTAACATTTGTATTAATTGATCCAAGGATGTGGCATTTGGAAAGAAAAGAAAACACACTCAATGCAAACCGTAAACGTTATAACAAACAATCCAAGCCTAAATATAGTGGAAGGTTAATTAAGTACCTCATATTTGTATTGAGCTCCTGACTGTAGATCAGTCTCAACTGTAACAGTAATGAAATTGCATGGGCTTTGTGTGTAATAATGTTGTATACTGTTTTGAATAACAAAGTGAAAATCTTACAGTTGCCAGGATCAATGTAAGCAATGGAAACAAGAAATCCAGGACCTAAGTATGAGAAGAAGTTTTTCCAGCTCTTTTTCTGCATGCAACAATAATAATAATAATATTTAAACAACACATCAAATACCATCAAGTCATTGTTCCTTGAAGACTTGTATCGATCAAGTCAATTACCAAAGAATTATAGTTAGATTTATGGAGACCAACGACAATTTATAAAAAAAATGAAATAAGACAGAAACCTCAGAGACAAGGATCTTATCAGAATCAGAGTTCTGGAAGACAGGAGCGTTGGAGAAACTTGAGTTGCCGCCACTTGCTGTTGCAGTTGCAGTTGCCATTGCTTCTGTTTACGTCTCTTCTCTCTGTCTATAATGCCAACATCCAAAGCTCTGTAAATAGAGGAGTTACATACACACCGGTATGAGTCAAATGTGAGAGAAGGTTAAATTCATTTAAGAATAGTTCTGGCATTTGCATTAATGAAAAACTGAAAAAAAAAGAAAGAAAGGAACGGTTGGTGTTTTAGGAAGGTAATCTCTCCAAATTTATAATAAAATCTTATTTTAAAGATTATATTACAAAAAATACTTAGGAAAAAGCTGAAATCATTACTTTTTGAAAAGGTAACACTAGATTACAAAAACATTCAAATCATATTCCTCAAATTGTTCACTTGGTAAATAGCAACAACCAAAAAATAAAAATATATTTCTAAAAATAAAAATATATTAGCGAAAGAAGAAGAGATTTAAAAATTGTGCCAAGTAAACCAGCTTCAAAAGCTTTAACCATTAACAACAGTAAGACAAACCGGTAAAGATAAAGACTGGCCCCACGAGGAAGTGCGCGTTGCGAGGATCTATACTAAGTGGGACCTACTACACTTTTACTTTGGTAAGACTCGATAGTCAACGCTCGATACTCTTGTGTTTCGGTTATAAAATCGACACGTAAATTCTCTTCACATAATACTGAGGACACGTAATTAGTACTCTAATTAATATAGCCCTTCAATTTGTTTCGTCCTTTTGTATACAATTGGTCCAAGGGAGCATTGATTATTTTGTTTTTTTCTTGTAATCGACTAAGATTTATACAGGCTCCAGCAAAGCCTAATAAAACATTGCTTCCATCTCTGATTTTAAACATAATTCAACAGTTTCAAATTATTAAAAACTTCTTTACAATTTAAAAATGTTTATGATCCTTTAAATCTAAGGTTCGGTCCTGACCGTAGGCTATATAAACACACGAACTATTGTATTGGTTTTCAATGTAGCTAAGGAATATGCCAAAGTTGAATTCGACCTCCACATTACACGGCTGTTATTTTATTAAGAAGCCTTTTTAAAACGAAGCCAAAATAAAAAAAATAAAATCTATACTATATTAAAAGGGCTTAATCCTTCCCTCTCATGAAGATACATCAGATTAAATAATTAACCAATAAAAAAAAGTTATTTTGCCACATCAGACCAGCTTCTATAGAGTAAAATAAAAATCTAAACAACGAAACATGCTTTTCATCTTCCTCATTCACCAACCGTACTGTCATCATCTCTCTTATTCTCTATGTATTTTTGATTTAAGCGCCTCTCAAAATGCAAACAAATCGAATAGCAAAAGACGAAAAGTCCAAAGAAAGCAACAGTTCAAAGAAATCGAAAAATCTTACCTTTGCAATCATCAACAATGGCGATGAAATCTGAGAAGGCTATTGGCATCAAAGTCGTGTTATCTGAATTAAAATTTTGAAAGATTTTCTCACACAGTTATCATTACAGATAAAAACTTAAATTACCAAACATTTAAAGGTGTGTTCTTCTTGAAGGTAGAAAATATGATTTCAGATAAACTTCATTCTCATACTAAGTGAAATATAAAGAATGAAATTGTTATATAAATATGATTTTAAATAAACGTTCATACCGATACTACAATGAAATTTAGTCAAAAAAATTAGAAGATACTAAAATGAAATGCGTGTATAAAATAATGGTTGGTTGGGGATGAAAGAATGAAATAAACATACAGTTAACCAGTAAAACATATTCTATTTTCTAACACCTATAAGGTAAATACTCAACGGTTTATAAAATTACAATATCTGCACGCATAAATTAAAGGGATCTAATAGAAAATGACACTCTGAATCATAGAATTTTTTCTTTTTATGAATCATAGAACTATAATGTTCCCACCATTTTCTGAGGTTCTTTTTTCGTTTTTTAGTAAAAATAGATGATGATATTCTGGCTAAATAGTAGACACGTATAATAATAATAATACAGCCTCAAAGGTCAATACATACCAAACAAGGAACCACATGATTAGAAGACAAATCTCTTAGATAGTCGAATTCCAACACTCTATATTTGAGTGATTCACAAGCTAAACTTGACAACAATCATTTCATTAAGAAACACTACTCATCATCCTATTCACATCCATCAAAGCCCCTCCAAATAATTTACAGACCCCAATATAAATTAAAAACAAATAACTCACATAAGCTAATACATTAATTTGAAAATAAACAGTAACTTCAAAGACTATAATTTCCAATCTACATACGTCAAACAGTAAGGCCATTCTTGACGGTATGAGAGTACAAATATATAACTAGCTACATCCTTAACTCTTTTTTATATGGCACCACTGATCAACCCTACAACGGTGCTGACTCGGATCTCACTGGTGATGGATCAAGTTTATCGATATCTCATACTGACTATCTTTTCCTATCTACTCTCACTCGACCATTGCGCCTAACAATATTTATGTGTATATAATATTCAAAAGAACATGCTCTCTGTCTATTGTCTTTGTAATGCTAACAAGGTTTTGGTAGAATTTTTTTACTGCTTCCTGTGAATGGAAGGATTTGAGCTCTGGGATCTCGTTAATCTAAGGCAACACCAAAGAAGGGATGTACGACTGGCCTACCCAAATATTAAAATTATTTCTATAATCATGTTAGCAAATATAGCCAACCATATTGAGGATAAGGTGAATCTAATCTCAAAAAATCAGTTCCTATAGAAATATATGATACAAAAATAAAGAAAACCACAAAATAACAGTTGACACGTAACATAAAATAAAACGAAAAACTAATGTTAAACAAAACTGAAACGAACACAAATATTTAAATAATCTAAGTATAATGAATTAAAGAATTTACTTAATAAAAACTAAGGTTTACAAAAATCTTAATTCATTTTCCCTATGGATAACATCGATCTAATATATAAATTAGAATGTAAGGATATTTGTATAAATTACCCGGGCGTAGCCCGGGAAAAGTCTCTAGTCTTAATAAAGACTACTTATCGTACAAGATAACGAATGGATTAAAGGATAACTTAGTTTCAAAAATTTGAACAAAAAAACTTAGTTTCGAATCTTACTATATTATGTGACTCCATGAATACAGTTTTTCTTTACTCTAAAGTTACATCATTATAAGCTTTTAATGATAACTTGGTTTAACGTTGTTAATAATCAGGACCGTCTAATAGCATGTGTAAGTAGAGCGGTAGAACATGACCCCAAATATAAAAATAAAAATAAAGAGAAAATGAGAAAAAATTAAGAATTTTTAAGAAATATATAGGAAAACTATAATTACCTTTTTTTAAAAAAAAATAGATATCTTTCTACGTTAGAACTTATAACTTAAAAAACATTAAATTTAGTTATTAATTTTCTAAAAAAATTTATTAAATCATAAATATATCGTTAATTTTTTTTGAATAGGATCTAAATTTATTTGAAACGGCCTGTTAATAATAATTATGATGTAATCCATATGATACTAATCTGAATATTGTAGTAGCGTTACCATTCATTGAGATATATAAAAGCATAAACCCAAAACATCTTATACAACACAAGGAAGAAAAAGAAAACATAACAGTCCAACGCACCGTGGCAATAATCTTTGAAAGGAAACAACATAGTAACTCAATATACGTCAATTAGATGTTAGGATCGCTCCTATTTTACTTATCACCTCAGCATCACAAAGAACTAATTCTTGAAAAAATCATAATTGATTTATAAAAGGTTCAAAATTAATTAGTGACGAATTCATAATAGTTTTCTGAAGTATTTAGAATTGATTTATAACGGGTTAAGAATATTTTTTTTGAAGAGTTCAGAATATGTTTTCTGAAGGATTCCAAAACAACTACAAACATTTTTTGAAGAGTTTAAATTATTATTTAAAAGGTTCAAAATTATTTTCTAAAAGAATCAAATTGTGAAAAATTATTTTCTAAAAGAATCAGATTGTGAAGTTCATACTATTTAGTGTTGTTTAAAATTATAAAACCACATTCTACATTTACACTAATGTAATCCAAACTATCCTACATTGTACATGGAGATCGTTTTAATTTTGTAAACGATTAACTTAATAAAATTTAACATACTATCTAAATTAGTGGACTAACCATTATAAATCTATATTCTCTAGAGAAACGAAGACGTTAAAGGTTCTAAACTTCTTTGACCATTATCCTATGACAGTTAACGATGCAATTATGCACTAAAACTAATTTTTCATTTTTTGATTTTTTTTCAAAATCTGTGGGTTAAGCCCTACGAAAATTTTGAGTTTTTTTTTTTGTTAAATTCTTTATACACTGAAACTTATACTCTTTAGTGCTGTTTGAAAATTTAAAACCATATTATATATTTGTATTAATGGATGCTAAACTATTTTTAATATATTTCTAATTTTAATTTTAAAAATCAGAAATATATTATGAACAATTCTTAAATCAATTATGAACTTTTTAGAAACCAATTATGAACTTTTCATAAATCATTCTGAACTGTTTAGAAAAATTTTATGATCCATTCGGAAAATAATTTTGAATTTTTCCAAAAATAATTTTGAACCCTTCAGAAAAAATTTCATCTTTTCATATCTTGTTTTGAATCAACGTGTTCGAAAAGGCTTATAATATTTTTTGAAGGATATCAAAAATGAATTATAAGAGATGAGAAACACGACTAAAATGCACTATTAAAAATAATAGGTACACAATCTTTAAACATATATAAATAGAAAGAGTAAAGTGAAAAGTAAATAGTGTTTCAAGGGGATAAACAGTGTATTCTCAAATTGACGATATACAGTTTATATCCTTAAAATTTGAGGATATGAATGGTTGTTGGAATGTAAGGTTTCAAAAATCCTTTTGAAAATAAGAATATTTTTTAAAGGATTCAGAAACAACTACAATACATTCTGAATGATTTCTGAAGGGTTCAAAATTATTTTATAAAGAATTCAGAACTATATTTCTGACGAATTAAGAATATTTTTTGAATGATTAAAAATAAAATTTTTGAAGATCCGAAAACATTGTCTAAAGATCTTTAAGAACCCTTCAAAAAAAAAAAATATTCAAAACCCTTTATAAATCAAATTCTGAATTCTTCTGAAACTAATTCTAAATCCTTCGTAACTCAATACTAGCATTCTCAACCAATCAACTTAGAGACCGCTCTGCATAAACTTAAATGTATAATTTTTTAGAACTTTTGGGGAGGGTTCTACACTATTAGGTAGACCCTATCATTACATACATATATATAATATATATATATATACACATATATATAATTTTAGAATTACAATGGGATAGAACCCCCATTGAAGATGGTTAGGCAACTATAATCAGGAAAGCAAAGAGAAAGATACGAAACATAGAAGAGTGCATTCTCACCAGATCAACCCTTTTGACTTTAGGAAACCCAAGGTAAGTCTTTCTGATCGACGAGAGAGAGAAGAAGGTCGTTCACGAGTCATCGTTTAACACGTCATAGTTGCTCGAGCCGACAATAAAACAGATATTAATTTAATATTTACATTGCTCAACGGACAATAAGATGGGTCTTATTACTGTAATGTTTAAGCAAATGATTAAGATTAGGGAATGTTTGTTCGTGTAATCTCAAGATTTTATTATATGCTTTTAATTGGAGAATTTTAAATGAATAATTTATTCTAAGGTTGAAAAATAGCCACAAAAAGGGACCCACTTATCCTAGTTTCGTAAACGTGATCTCTTCTCTTTCCTTAAACATTCAAAAAATCACAAACTTTTTTAATTCTTTGGCTCAAAAACACTTTCACCACTCCAATGGCTTCACTTCCTCAATCACCTAAACCCATCTCTCCCTTCTTCAAAACGCCGCCGTTTTCCACCAAACCACTCGTCTTCCTCAACTTCCCAACCCGGCCAACCTCCAAATCCCTCGATGTATCAGTCAATCTCAAGAAGAAGAAGAGCTCGTGGCTCGACCCATTTGACGACGGCGAAGACACGAACAACGAATACGGTTCACTCTTCGTCGACGGGAAGCAAGAAGAAGACCCGAGACCACCGGATAATCCTGACAACCCTTACGGGTTCTTGAAGTTTCCAATGGGTTACACCGTCGAGCTCGCTTCTCTGCCGTTGAAAATCAGAGGAGATGTTCGACGGTGTTGCTGCGTTGTCTCCGGTGGTGTTTACGAGAATCTACTCTTTTTCCCGACAATTCAGCTACTTAAAGACAGGTAAAAAAAGGACAAAAAAGTCTTTTTATATTTCAAAAGCAGAACATTGTCTGAACGTTGGTTTCTTGTTGTTTGTAAGGTACCCTGGAGTTCAAGTAGATGTCTTAACGACAGAGAGAGGAAAACAAACATACGAGTTAAACAAAAACGTGAGATGGGCTAATGTGTATGATCCAGACGATCATTGGCCTGAGCCTGCTGAATATACAGACATGATTGGACTTCTCAAAGTTTGTTACCTTTTTAAAATTTGTAACCTTTTTTATTATAGAGATAAGGTTGTATAGTTAGAGAAAATTAGGTCAGGAAGCGTTTATGCTCTGATACCATATAATGAATAGAAAGCGTGGTTGTATTCATGTGTTACAATGTGTATATATACAAGCAATGAGATCCTAATAACAAGGGGATCATGTATATCTAGATAACTCCAACAAGAGTATATCGTTATCTCTAACTATACAACCTTATCTCTATATTTATTTATCAGACTTGTTAAAATTAACTTTCCTTGTGTTGCAGGGAAGGTACTATGATATGATTCTATCCACGAAGCTTGCGGGGTTAGGCCACGCAGCGTTTTTGTTCATGACAACAGCTAGAGATAGAGTTAGTTACATTTACCCGAATGTTAACTCTGCTGGAGCTGGACTGATGTTATCTGAAACGTTTACAGCAGAGAATACGAACCTTTCAGAATTAGGTTATAAAATGTGAGTTAGCTTCTTTCACAAGGCGAATCAGAATGAAAATGTTTTATTTGACTGGTTTATGGTTTTCAGGTATGATCAGATGGAGGATTGGTTAGGGAGACCGTTTAGGAGTGTTCCAAGGACTCCTGTGCTGCCACTTAGAGTGTCGGTTTCACGGAGATTGAAAGAGGTTGTGGCTGAGAAGTATAGGAAAGCTGGAGTGGAGACAGGGAAGTTTATAGTGATTCATGGGATTGAATCAGATTCAAAGGCATCAATGCAGTCAAAAGGAGATAGTGATAGTTTGCTTCCACTTACTAAATGGGGTCAGATAACAAGGGGTATAAGGTAACTAGACAACAACCTCAGAGTTTTTAATGTTTTTGTTGAGATGTTGGCTTTTCTCTGACATGAAAAATGGCAGGGGATTCAAGCCGGTTTATGTGATTCCACATGAGAAAGAGAGAGAAAACGTTGAAGAATTTGTGGGTGATGATACATCTATAGTGTTCATCACAACACCAGGACAGGTATGTCTAAAGCCTTAGGCATCTGTCTGTATCTACTGTAAAAAAGTTGTGTAACTCATATCTTACTTGATTCTTTTTCTTGTGTTTTACTTAGTTGGCTGCTCTGATAAACGATTCTGCTGGAGTTATCGCTACAAACACAGCTGCTATTCAACTAGCTAATGCTCGAGACAAACCAAGGTGAATATTATCTGATTAGTATAGACAGTGTAATCAGTTATATTTCAAGAACTGACATGTGTTTGTTTCTTCTTCTGCCAGTATTGGGTTGTTCTCTTCAGAAGAGAAAGCGAAGCTCTTTGTACCAGACGCAGAAGAGAAGAGTAACTGTGTCATTGTTGCTTCAAAGACTGGAAGTCTAGCAGATATCAACGTAGGAGCTGTTAAAAATGCAATGCAGGTCTTTGAAGGATCATTGGCTCTTGTGTAGATAATCTCAAAAGTTTGTAAAAACAAGTTACATATATATATATATATAGCATTCATGTGTATAAATCATATTTATTCAGCATCAAAATCAGGTTCAGGAGGCTTTTGCAGATTCAACAACCTCTTTGAACTCTCTGTGCTCCTTAGTCTATGACCTTTCAATGCATTAGCAGCAAATCTTGATGCAAATATCGTCGAACGTAGTCTAGAAGAAGACTCAGTTCTTGTAAACACTGGACTCCTCTCGTCCTCCTCCTCAGCATCATCATACTCATCTTCATAACCCATCCCGTCTTCCTCTTCTTCAATCCGTCTCAGCTCAGCGTTTTTCCTTCTAGAATGACGACGCCAAGCAGCTTGGATGAAGCTTGAAGCCCAAGTTCTCCATTGCTGAGAGTAAAACCTAAAAGTCTGTTGAACCTGACGGCTGTGAAGTCTCCTAAACTGACTTGCTACAAACTTCAACTCTTCAGCTTCTAAAGCAAAAGCCTCCACTTCAGTTAGAGCCTTCACTGTTCTTGTGGAAGAAGGTAGGTTTGATCCTGCTTTAGGATCAAGCGCCCAAGTCAGAAGCTCTTCACCACAAAAGTCTCCTTCTTTCAATAACCCTCTGTTGAAGAAACCGCTTCTTCCTCCATCTGTGGTTACACTCTCTAACCGGCCTCTGATTATGAACAGCATTTCGTTAACCGGGTCTCCTTCACGGACAATGTAAGTACTCTCCGTGTAAAGACTAGGTTTTAGTCTCTCACAAATGGCGTCAAGTAATCTCTCATCCATGTTAGCAAACAAAGGAACCTGCAGAAACAGAACACATTGTTAGTTAAAACCTCTAAGTAAGTTTAGGATTATGATTCTGAAGACTTACCCTTCTAACTAAATTCAGACAGAGATGGCGTTTAATGTCTCTCCTTAGATCCTTAGGTAAACTCTGGACTATGTTCTCTTCATCCACACCTCTTGTTTCTAACCATTTATATTGATCATAGCGTCTCACTCTTTCTCTAAGATTCTGTGGAAGTGACCTGTGGTGCATCCACTGTTCAGAGTCACGTCTTTTGATCCTCATTTCCTCAAGACGGACGGTAAGTGACTGAAGATAAGTCTGCATGTTTCCGATAAGAAGCGCGAAAAGAAGAAGGCCAGCTATAGCAATCGCAATAGAGAACAGAACCTCTCCTGGAAATGTACTTGTTTGCAGCCCTTGACCTAACGTGCTGCGAAAGAAACACCATATATCTATATATTTAAAACCAATGTTCTAAAAATCGCTAGACTTCTAAAATCTTTATAAAAGATTAGTGTTTTTTTTTTTTTTTTTTTTTTGACATCAAAGATTAGTGTTTAGATTGGCGCCTAAATCTATATTTTGAATGATTAGACCAATTATTTTTCAAAAAATCGGTTTAAGAAAAGTATTCCGTTTAGATTTGATTTGCTGTCTAAACCGATTTTTAGAACACAGCAACTGGTACATTCGTTACTTTGGCGCGATTTACCTGAGATTTTGAAGACCCCACCATAGACAATAACAGAACTTGGAGAAAAACGTTGTTGATGATACAATGCCTGAAGATATAGCCTGACCATAAATCCCATAGTTGAACTTTGAATCATCTGCTTTAGCAGAACAATTGCTCTTAAGAAGCTCAGGAACCGTTTTGATCCATTCTGTTTCACGGCTACTCACAAACTTGCTCCCACAATACAGAATCTGAACACATAGTTTTGGATCTGGTTGGACTTTACACGCAAATCTCCAACAAGTATCATTACGTTCCACTGACAACATGTACCAGAAAGCTCCAGTTATCTGCCACAAAAACGTAAATAACACAATCATAACAACACTTAACCAACAAGAGTCATGTGTAGAGACACTTACGTGGCTTGCAAGCATATACCAGAGGAGATAATAAGCAGCACCAGCCCAAGCACCTTCAGCAAAAGCTCCTGCAGTCTTCTTTAGTTCTGATGTTAACGGTATAAACCTAACGAATCTTGGAATATACTGTGTGATTACAATGTTTAACAGAGCTGTTTTGGTTGGTAACACATCCATTCCTTTTGATCCGTGAAGAAACTTCCATACAGCAATCTACAAAAAAAAACAAAAAAGATAAAACCTAATCAAATCCCTCTAATGAAACCAAATGACTTAAGAGTGATTTTTTACCTGCGGTAAAGGGAGCACTGCGAGGAAATCCACAATGAAATAACGTGTTAAATACCGTTGAGCGATCTTAGGAGGATCAATCACAAGCTCACCACGACCAAACACACGAGAAGAAGGAGCTATGTAAGCTGTGCGAAACTGAAGAGCCATTCTAGTCAGATAAAAAACGTCAAGAATCGTTCTAAGAGTTGTTGTTGTAACGGCTAGCTTCGTGTCAATCCCTATACAGCTGCTCCCTGAGTTATCGACAATGGGGAGATAGAAGAAGAGTGGATCAACGGAGACAGCTAAAATACAAGAAATGACCAACATTCTGTTCCATATGAGAAGTGTTTTGTCTTGAGGGTCAAAGATTTTCTTCTCTGATATTCTTAGATCTTCAGGGAAAACCGCTCTCGTTACGGATTTACCGATGGTTAATAGACCTTCTGATCCGAATTTGACACCTTCCCTGAAAGATTTGGATGCTCTCTTCTTCTCTTCACCTCGTTTTTTTACGTTGAATCCGAAACAGTTTCTTTTCGTCATCATTCCAGTAGCATGAGAAGCAGTTGAATCTAGATCATCTAACCTGTTAAAGGCGCTTATTTCTCAGCTTGAAGAAGATCTGAAGAAACTGTTAGGAAATAATTATTACGTTTATTTTTTCTCTGTGTTACCTAACAAATTTTTCTCTCTGGCCACCTATGTATTGGGATTTATACATGTTCTTGAGAAACAATCACATGTGTGCTGTGTACGTTTCATGCGTTTATCTTGCAAGAACACCCCAAAACATAACCTAATATTATCACCCCAGATCTCGATTATATGAAATAAAATAAAAAAAACTACAATATTAAATAAATGAGAGCATCAAAAGATCTGAATTTCTCAATTACTTACGGTGATGATCGACAACGTTGAAAAGTGAATGTTTTTGCATAATCTAGCTAGGGCTATAAGGAAACTTGAGAAAGAAGAAACCGAGGGTTCTTTAGCCTTAATTATACACTAATGACCAATGTGAACACGTGTTCCTCCCTACTTTGTTGTTGGTTTGGTTCTGTTTTAAGCCTAAGAAACTCCCATGTCCTGGAATGTGGGACTACGAAGAGTTATAGCGCATTTACCGCGTCTTTTGGTTGGGTAAATAAGTCAAGAAAAGTTACATATACTTGACTATGTTTGGTTACCCGTTTCTAAATAAATGACAAAAGATTTTATCACATTTGAATTGATTGACAAATGTTTTAATTGTGCAAAGGAAACAAATCATTAGTCATGTAACCAACACAATAATAATGAAAAGAGCTGGTGGTCTACATTCATCATGTCCTCTCTCTCTCTCATAGAGGCATGAGTCTTCTATACTTGAAGAACCAGACAAACGCCGAAAATATGACAAGGCCACAGATTCCAGTAATTATAAGCACCCATCTGAACGCACCTGGCTGATTGAAAAAGTCTATCTCAAAGTTCATTCCAAATATCCCTGCAACCACTCCAAATATAGCTACCACAAACGTTGCTGTCGTCAGAAGCAACTCGAATTGGATCAGCTGATTACGCACATTATCCTGCCAAAACATCCCAAGACTTTAACATTCAGCTGTGGAGGGTATAAAGAGGTTGAATCTTGAGGTATTTACCAGTTGAATGTTAATAAAATCTTCAGTATCATCAATGTACTCCTTCAACTGTAAAGAGAGGAACACAGATGGTTAAATCTTTCCTAGCAAGGGAAGGTTAAGAAAGAAAAACAAGAGAAGAGGACACTAAATTACCGATGTCAGTTTGTTTAGAGTACTATCAATGACGACAAAGTAAGCTTCCAGCAACATCTCCAGCTCTTCTATGTTCTCAGTCACGCCTTCTGAACTCCTTGCACTGTCATGTCTGCTCCTAGCAATACTCACGCTTCTATCGAGTCTACTACGTGAATCAGGTGGAGAAGACACAGGAGAGACCGGTGCAGAAACAGATAAACCATCGTTTGATCGGTAACCAATTAAGGATTGGTGGTCGCCATACAAAGATCCTTCCATCCTCTTCTTCTTCTCAGTGAGATACATTTCAGCCATATCTCCGTCATCATCCATCAGCTGCTCAATCTCATCCCTAACCTTTTGCACTCTTCTTGTAAGTGCCACAAGTCTGCTCTTAAGTCTACGTACACGTTCCAGGTTTAGTGTACTGATCTTTGATGTAAGCTCATCTAGTAACGGATACGCCTCAATCTCCAACTCTGAAGCCTATAGAGAATGCAAAAGGTTCAATAAACGTCAAATCTAAGGCCAAAACTAAACTGTTACTAACCTGGGAATCGAGAAAGGTACAAGCAGCTTCAAGGGCAATCTCAAGAGCTCTAAACTCAAAAGGCAAATAATCAGGAGACGAATTCTCAAAACTATTGTCAAAACTCCTTCTCCTCCTACTCACTTGGCCACCATTATCCTGCTGCCAAATCTCACCAACACCACTAGTCTTTAGCCTCTGCTGCAACTCAACAACATACCTCAGGACATAGTTGTCAAGCGAATTCAAAAGCAGAACTTCATCAGCGGTGATAATACACCGTATCTGCTCCAAGTTCACAACAATAGCCTTTTCTCTCCCGAGGATAGTTGAAGGATAGACGAACAAAGGATCAAGAAGGCGTAGATCACGAGCTGGTAAGTCACATCTACGCATCATAGTGAACTTATCAACCTCCATGACCTGAGTGTTTCCAGAAGTATCAACACGAATCCAAGAACGTAATCCTTGTCCACGCTTCTTGAGACCCAAAACATCAACTCCAAGAAGAGAAGTTCTTCCAGAAGCAGAAGCGCGAGACGCAGCAGCATCTCTGAGATTTAAAGCTGAAGCAGGTCTTGGAGGAAGTAGACGCTCTTTTAGTTCAGACATTGTAAAGAATTAGACAACTGAAAATGCACAAACATTAACACGAATTAGCATCAAAAGAATAAAAATTTCCTTGATAACTCAAAAAAAAAATTACCAGTTTTTATTTATTTTTTATTTTAAGTTTGATCTTGTGGTTGTTACTCTATCCAAAGACAGCTGTTACCAAACAAGTGATGAACTAATCTGAGATTCAGACAAGAAAGCTTGAAACTTGGGAAGACAAAACACCAGCCACAGGATCGAACAGCTGCATAGATTGAAAAACAAAACAAACAAATCAATTCGAAGCGTTTGTACTAAGAGAAGATAACCCTAAACCGAAGATATCTGAGGAGAATCTTTACCTCTGCTACGGAGATTGGTTTCATCACACTTGAATCCAATCAAGACGCACTCGTCAAAGGGAAAACCCTAAAACAAGACAGCGGAACAGATCTCTGTGGAGGCTTCTCGGGAGTTCTGAAGTAAACGCGGAAGGGATATGGTTTGGTTGCAAATTTATTATGGCTTTGTAAGAAGGAAGAAGAGAGAAGAAGAAACAAAACGAGCGATAGATACGAGTAACACGCAAATAGTTTTTTTTTTTTATGTAGTCGCCAAGTAGTGACATTTTTGTGGTTAACCGAACTCCTAACCGACCGGCTTTAACTGATTTATTTTGGTTTAGTCTCTAATTTACCGGTTTGGTCTCTAATAATCCACTGTAGTTGATGAATATGCTTTCATGTTTTTCATTAATAAATGTTCAATTATTAAAGTAAGAGAGAGAGAGCCACCAAACTGATTGATCAAAATTATTTGAAGATTTCACACAACGTGCGATCTGAAGAAATAGACAGAAGCGGCAGAGATGACGTAAGCAGTAGAGAATCTAAACAAATATTCGGCCGCCCGTTTCAGCTATTTGACCCGGTTTTTTGATAACCCGACCCGGTTATCTCCACCGGTCATCGTGACTCTCAGTTAAAAGCTAGCTCGGGAAAAGATTTTGATCAAAAAAAAAAAAAAAAAAACTAGCTCGTGAAAAGATTATGCAATGTTCATAAAACATATGATCAAGTTCTCGAGTGTTATTTGTTCTTGTTCCGTATAAATATAAAGAATTCCCAATTCCCAGTAACACATGGTAACATTTCATGTTAAGACAAATAGGCACAGCATAGTCATCTTATAAGATGTTGAAATGAAGTTAAAGAAAGCATTATAAAGGCGGTGAAAAGAATGGAGACGACCGAGAAGAACAACTGTGGTTGATGGTCCATGGCAGTGTTACGTTTGGGAGATGCTTTCCGGCCTCCACCTCTTCCACCTCTAAACCCATGACCATGAGCTCCTTTCCCTGCCCTGAAAATGTGTATGCTGCTCTTTTCTTCTTCTCTTTTTATGTCTTTGATTGTAGCACCTGCCATAGGAAGGAACAAACATATGAGGAGTAATACTTTACGTTTTGGCAATAAACTTAAGAGAAACAATAGATGCTTAAACAGAGCACCATGGACTTGTTCTTGGTCTAATAAGCTTGCTGATGAACTGAGCTCTATAGAATCTGATGAGATGGGGAAGCAGAGGAATAAAAGGAAGAGTAGGAGGATGAACAATGCGAGAAGGTTTCTCTCCATTGTTATCTGAGCTTTGGTGGATTAGTAGTGCCTGTTCTGAACCTAGAAATGTTTATATATCCACGTGAGTGGACCAGAAGAACATGTTCAGAAATGATTAAAGGATTTAAGATACGTTTCTTTATCACAATTCAAAGATCAAATTTTGCTTTTACAGGATAAAATAGTGCCAGCACGCAAAGACGATTCACAGATATCTCAACATGAATTTTTTATTTGTATGTTTAGCTTGATGTTCAAGTTTTAGATAATTCTGTCTATGCAACGAATTGGAGACGATTTTCATGGAGGTCTGACACTGTAAGATAAAGTAATCACTTTATTTAATACTCGAAACAAAAACTGAAATTGAGTAAAGCATACAACTAGATTACTCTCATTCGTTTCACTAGCAATACACAAACACTCTTAGATATTCAAGACATTACACAAATACAAAGAAAAACTTTCCAACAGTCCATAACCACTCTTTGTTTTCCACCGCTCTAATCAACCTCTTCTATCTTTGGACCTCCAGCACCACCTGAGCCACCGCTTGCAGGCATACCACCATCAGAATATCCAGCACCAGCACCACCACCCTGATACATCTTTGAGATGATTGGGTTACAAATACCCTCCAGCTCTTTCAACTTATACTCAAACTCATCAACTTCCGCAAGCTGGTTCCCTTCAATCCACTCTATTGTCTCATCAATCGCCTTCTCAATCTTCTGCTTATCCTCTTGACCTAGCTTCTGAGCGAGTTTCTCATCCTTGACAGTGTTCCTCATGTTGTAAGCATAATTCTCCAGCGAGTTCTTGGCCTCCACTCTCTTCTTCACTTGCTCATCCTCAGCCTTGTACTTCTCAGCATCTTGCACCATCTTCTCTATCTCCTCTTTACTCAACCTCCCTTTATCGTTCGTGATCGTGATCTGGTTCTTCACACCAGCCGTTTTATCCTCGGCCGACACGTTCAAGATCCCATTGGCGTCAATGTCAAAGCAAACATTGATCTGAGGAACTCCACGTGGCGCAGGAGGGATCCCCTTGAGCTCAAACGTTCCAAGAAGGTTGTTGTCTTTAGTCCTCGCACGCTCTCCTTCATACACCTGGATCAGAACACCTGGCTGATTATCTGCATAGGTAGAGAACACTTGCTCCTTCTTACAAGGAACCGTCGTGTTCCTCGGAATCAACACAGTCATCACACCACCAGCCGTCTCGATGCCAAGACTCAACGGCGCAACATCAAGAAGCAGAAGATCTTGCACCTTATCACTTCCTTCACCAGTCAAAATCGCAGCCTGAACCGCAGCTCCATAAGCAACAGCTTCATCAGGGTTAATGCTCTTACAAAGCTCCTTCCCATTAAAAAAATCTTGCAAAAGCTGCTGAATCTTAGGAATCCTCGTAGACCCTCCAACCAAAACCACCTCATGAACACGGCTCTTATCAATCTTAGCATCCCTCAAAACTTTCTCCACAGGATCCATACACTTCCTAAACAAATCCATATTCATCTCCTCAAACCTCGCACGCGAGATAGTAGCGTAAAAATCAACCCCCTCGTGCAAAGAATCAATCTCAATACTCGTCTGAGCAGTCGAAGAGAGCGTCCTCTTCGCTCTCTCACAAGCCGTTCTCAACCTCCTCAACGCCCTAGCGTTCCCACTAACATCCTTCTTATGCTTCCTCTTAAACTCCGCCACGAAATGATTCACAAGCCTGTTATCAAAATCCTCACCACCGAGATGAGTATCTCCAGCAGTAGCCTTCACTTCAAACACACCTTCCTCAATCGTCAACAAAGAAACATCAAACGTCCCGCCTCCAAGATCGAAGATCAAAACATTCCTCTCGCCACTCTTACTCCCCTTCTTATCCAACCCATAAGCAATAGCCGCAGCAGTTGGTTCGTTGATAATCCGCAAAACATTAAGCCCAGAGATACACCCAGCGTCCTTAGTAGCTTGTCTCTGAGAATCATTAAAGTAAGCAGGAACCGTAACTACGGCGTTTTCAACACTATGTCCCAAGAAAGACTCTGCTACTTCCTTCATCTTAACCAAAACCATCGAAGAAATCTCCTCGGGGGAGAATTGCTTCTCTTCGTTCTTGTACGAGACGACGATCATCGGTTTGTCTCCAGGACCGGAGACGACCTTGAACGGCCAGTGTTTCATGTCGCTCTGAACTGAAGGATCGGTGAATCTTCTACCGATGAGACGCTTCGCGTCGAAGACGGTGTTGTGTGGGTTCAACGCGACTTGATTCTTGGCCGAGTCGCCGATTAAGCGCTCTGTGTCGGTGAACGCGACGTAGGAGGGTGTTGTGCGGTTTCCTTGGTCGTTGGGGATGATCTCTACGCGGTCGTTGATCCAGACTCCGACGCAGCTGTATGTGGTGCCGAGATCGATGCCGATTGCTTTTTCTGATTTCGTCGCCATTGTTGTTGATTGCGAAGGTTTAGGTTTTTTTCTCCGAGTTGTTTGAGTTGTTGTTGTTGTTTGCTTGTTTGCTTGATGAGTGATGTGAATCGATGGGAGCAGGTATATATAGGTATTGGATGGGTGAAAAAAGACATTTCGAGAGGGAACTCGCGGAAACAAGATGTAGAAAGATGGCGAAATCTCAGACAAGTACCAGAGAGTTCTGGATTCGCCGGGGGTAATGAATGTTTCAGATATTTATTTCCGACATCCTCTTTAAACATATATATGGGCCATAAGGGCCCATTATGGTTTTTAACGTCTAAGCCCATAGTTAAATAAAAAGGCCCAATATGAGTTCCGTACCAAAGGCCCAATTATGGTTTTTAAGCCCATAGGTCAAGGAAAAAGGCCTAGTTTTTCAATATCTTTTCTCTGTCGTCTTCTTCGCTCGTTCTGATCTCGAAGACGAGAGAGAAGGGAAAGCCATGAAAGAAGCTAAGAAGAAGAAGAAGCTAGAAACCTCCGCTGGTGTATCTAGCAATGGTTCAATATCAGCTTTGGGTGCGTTGTTTTTTTATTTGGTTACTGGATTGTTTCTAGCCGTCGGATTCTGGGTGGCACGGAACAAATTTTCAGTGGATCTCGTCTCTGATCCATCTATGACTCTATTTCTCCTCTGGGTACTGTAACCACTTATTTTCATTTGTTACTGCTCAAATGTTGATTTTTTTAATGTAGCCTTGTTTTTGATTTTGTTAACTTTCAGAGTATTGAGTTTCCGGTTGTGGTGATCATCTACAGCTTTCTACGGAAAGACCCAGAGAAGTGTTCAGTGAGTGTAGTTCCTTCATGATTGAATGATTTATACATGGAATAGGTTTAAATAACCCAAGCACAGCAGTTTTGCTGCATGTTTTAGTAAATATGGTTTCTTTTTGTTATAATGTTGTACTTTGTAATTACCAGAAGCTGAACAAGTGTTTTGCTTTGCGTAGAGAAGGCACAATCCGTTTTGGTTTCTTGTTCTTAATGTGTTTCTTAATTGCTTTTCAGTGTTTTAGGGCTATTGGGAGAAGCATATTAGGACTTATTTCAGGTTTGTGTTCTTTGTTTTTTTTTTTTTTTTTTATAAACTTACTAGGTTTGGTTCTTCTTGCAATACAAGAAAAGAAACAATCAAGTATTCTTAGCTTACTAGTAGATTCAAGCTGATTACCATGTGAATGATCCAGCTCTCCGAGTTACCAATATGTAATAGGAATGACTCAAATCAGCTCATTTTCTGTTTCAGTATCCTTTGATTTTTCAGTTCTGTAAGGCTTTTTTTTGTTTGAACAACAGGGGCTTTTATGAATGCTTTGGGAGCAATTGCTTTAGGTGCACCTATCGGAGTGCAGTATGTTTCCAACAAGTTTTTGTTTCTATAACTTTTTTGCTTCTTTTTTTTTTTCCTTTTTTATGGAAGTATTGTTTGTGATCACCCTTCTGCATGATTCTCTAATGCTGACTTGACTATTTTACCTCTCATCTCATGCAGATATCTACCAAAAACAATTCACTGGTCCTTTCTAATGTCTGTTTTCACGGTAAGCTGCACAGTTCATATGACTTTAAAAGATGCAATGATGTTGATACTGCGCATATGTCTGTTGGGGCTGACCTTTGATTGACCCGAATAATTTTGAATTTCATAGTTTGTACCTGCTACTGCAGTTTTTGGTGCGTCATTGACAGATTGGCATCGTGTATTCGCATCGATGAAGTGAGTTCTTTTAATCTTTTTACCTTATATGATAGATCAATGATAGATCTCACAATTATTCACGTAATTCATCTTTTTGTTTCTTATAGACCAAGTGGAAACATAGAATATATGATCCTTGTTCCAGCATATGGAGCAATTATTGGAGGATGGTTTGGAGCTTGGCCGATGCCGCTCGACTGGGAAAGGCCATGGCAGGTAATATTTCACTATGCCAAGTTATACATCTAAGAGATTAGTTCTTGTTCTTGGCATGGTGGTTGAGTTACTTAAGTATATATGTTAATGTATATCTAATCGTTGTACTATTATTATTCTTCTAAAACAGGAATGGCCAATATGTGTATGTTATGGAGCTATAGGAGGCTACATTGCTGGACAAATTCTCTCCTTGTGTTTGATGTTTTTCCTCAGGAAACACAAGAACTTGAAGGTGGCCTAGAATGGATTAACGGTGTCCATAATGAGTTTCCTTTTGTTTTGACTTGATTGCGAGGCAACAATAGGGTGGTTTTTGTGAGGTTGTATATTTTCCATATAGGATCAAGTGTTTCGGAATTGCAAAATTATAAAATCTTTCGTCTCCGCTTTCTTGCAACTCTTTTCACTCGTAAGGAAGACACCATCGTACATATCAAAATCATTCTACTGCACAACCATTCAAATTCCTGATAATGGACTTTAGGCTTAATTTCACTGATTTTTTTCTGTTAACTGACCGACATTATTTATGGGTTAATTTCAATGGAATTTTCAGTTATAGAATAATTCTTTCTTAAAAAAAATGCTTTCTGAAAAAAAACATTATATAAATCAAACAACTGTTTGACAAAAAAAATATATAAAAAAATAAATCAAACAACTATAATCGTCACTCAGTGTAGTCTAGGCCTGGGCATTCGGATATCCTTTCGGGTTCGGGTCGGATAATTCGGGTATCGGATTTTTCGGATTCTGAAAAAATGTCCCATTCGGATATTTTAAAAACTCGGGTCGGGTTCGAGTCGGATCCTCTCGGTTCCGGGTGGGTATGGATATTTTAAAAAATATCCAAAAAATATCGGTTACCCATTATAACCGGATCGGTTTCGGATAAAAAAAATCCAAAGTAATCAAACCTACTTGTTTTTAATCCAAATATCCAAAGTTATATGACTTAAAAATGAATAACTTGAGTTAAAATTGAAGAACATGAATTTAAAATAAATAACAAACTAAACATATTAATAAATGAAATCAATAACTAAGTGTATTTTGATTTCATTCATATGATTAATAACTAAGTGTATTTAGATTTATTGATAAAATGATAACATAAACAGAGTAAACATAAACTTAAAACATAAACTAAAAAACACAATAAACATAAACTGATACCATAAACTGAGTTTAATATAAAGCCGAGATTACTAGTTGAAAAACAAACAACATTCCTTTCCGATAACATAAGCTGAAAACAACAACACTTAGAGAAAATGTGTTCGACAATGACACAAAACAAACAAACAAACAAAGAGAACTAATGTCTCAGACTCAGACTCAGACCGAACATAAAAGAAAACAAAAGCCTTCACCATCCAACCAACTTCATCAGAAAAAATTACACCACACTCCGAAACTATCCCTGAAGAAAGTAAACAAACTTGCATTAGCAAATAAGCAATGATCAACTTCAAAGTTCATAGCAGAAAGTTGAGTTTACCTTGAAGCAAAAGAACCAAACACAAGACCACACACATCCTTAGTCTTCTTGCAAGTTCAAATTATCATACTCTGACATAAATTAAAATAATTAGTAAACATAAAAAAAAGATTAACATATAAGATTAGAGAAGAAAAACTACCTCTCTTAAGCTTATCCTCATACTCAAAGTCACTGAGAATCTGTTCCATTGTCACCAGCCTTAAATCACCACATTGAATGTCTGCCTTTAGCCATTGCTCTGAGCACATCAACACTTCGACCATGTAATGAGTAAGACAGCTCCTGTATGAATCAATGATACGACCAGAAGTGCTAAAAGCACTCTCAGAAGCAACTGACGAGACTTGCATTGCAAGTACATCTTTTGCAATCTGTGCAAGAACCGGGAACTTTGTGGAATTGAACTTCCACCAAGCTAAAACATCAAACTCAACTCCAGCCATGGTTCTCGGATTCACAACACCCTCCTTTAGATAAGTATCCAACTCATCCTTAGATTCTCGATCTTCTATTTCCCCAACCAACTCCTCGTACATGAAATCCATCCTTTCATACCCCATCTCGTCGTTGATCAAGTTGATTCTTTCACAAGTGGCTTCTTGGCTACCAAAGGATGGAGCCGGAGTGGTTTGAGATGCTTGAACTTCTTCACCTCTGTCAAACCGAGCACTATACTCCTTAAACATGAAGCGCAAAACATCAACCAATGACTGATTCATCTCCTTAGCATCTGAACTATCTTTCCCATAAAGCTTCTCAAAACACATTTTTGCAAACTGCATCTTCTTGCTAGGATCAAAAACCGTTGCTACAATCAACATCTTGTTGATGTTCTTCATACCAGCCCAATACTTATCAAACTTCAGAAGCATATCATCAGCCTTTGACTTCAATTGCGAGTCCATGGAATTACTCAACCCCATCAGATTCTTCTGAATTGTAACAATCTCCCCATAACATTTGTAGGAGTTCAGAGAGGTGCTTGCGGACACTACCAATGTGGAATTGTAGAAGATTATCAGAAACCTTACTAACCTCTCAATCGCATGCCAGTCAACCATTGCAGGAGGTCCAACTCGTGGTGCTCCACCGTCAAACTCCATGAAATAGTCGTTGTAAAGCCTATCCTCTGCCTCCATCTTGTCAAAGGCTAACCTGAACTCAAGTGCTCTCGACAACATCAAGTAAGTAGAATTCCATCTAGTTTTAACATCAAGTGGCAAGCTACCCCTACTCATCCTTCCCGAATCAACCCGAAGCTCAAATGACCTTAATCTAGCTGTACTAGACCTAACATATCCAACTGCATTACGAATTGCAAGGACATTGTCATCCACTTCAGCCAAACCATCTTTGACGATCAAGTTTATGATATGTGCTGCACATCTCATATGCACAAACTCCCCATTCAAAACAAACGCTTCATTAGAAAGTAAAGAGAAGCTACTCTGGAACTTCCTAAGCGCAGAGGTATTTGCAGTTGCATTATCAACAGTGATGCAGAATATCTTTTCTATCCCCCACTCAGCCAAACAATCTAGAAGCACAGTTGAAATTGTCTGACCTTTGTGATCTGTGATGTACTTGAAACCGATGATCAACTTCTTTAGCTGCCAGGAAGCATCCACAAAGTGAAGGGTGATTACCATATAACTCGCACCTACAATTCCAAAAACGAGTTAGTAAAGCAGAAGAATCTTACATGTTGATAAAAGAACAAATCACCTAAAACCAGTAACACTACCTGTTGTTTGAGCAGTCCATATGTCAGTTGTAAGAGAGACTCGTTGCTTATTAGCCTTGAACCAAGCTTTCAAAGCCGCTTTCCTTCTGACATACAGTTCAACAATGTCCCTTGTTGAGGTCCTCCTTGAGTGTGGCTTGAAACCGATGATTTTGCTGCAGAAGTGCTTCCAAGCCATACTTTCAACAAATGAAAGTGGCAGTTCCCCTATCGCGAGCATCTCGTTTGTTGCCTCTCTGACTTGAGCTTCAGAAACTCTTGTATCCCTCACTGCTCCATCGTCAGTAATCTCAGTCTGATTCTTCTTTCGTCCTGCTTCCCATGCGAGGTACCTTTTGCACGTTGTCAGATGCTTTCCCAGGTTCGAAGTACCAGACTTTGATGCACAAGCAAAAGTCTTTTTGCAGTGGTGACAGAAGCATCTGTCTCGATTTTCTTGAGTCCGAGTGTAATGCTCCCAGACGTGAGACCTTGGGCTCAAAACCTTAGGTTCCTTCGTTGACTGAGAAGCAGCTCCATTTGAACTTACAAAAGTCTTCCTCTTTCCTCTGTTGTCAGGAGTGATAAGCTCTTCTTGTGTTTCTTCATGATCAGAGACTTTGTCTTTTCCATTGTTCTTTGGATTAACCGATGCTGAAGAATCCATCTGTGAGAAAAATACAATCAATTTGGTTTAGTAATCTACTAAACTTCTTAACGACAATCATATGCAAAACAAATAAGAACAATCAATTGGAAAATATAAATAATCGAATCTTTGAAATCGATTAGGGTTTACTTTACCTTTGAGAAGGTTTTTGATTGATGAGAGTGTGAACTCAAGCAATCTTCAGTGTCCATATTTATAAGGAATCAAGATCGATCTTCAAGAGAAGCATGCAGGGGAGAGACTCTTCGATCTTCGGAGAAACGGCTACAAACAGTAAAGTTGAGAGTAGAGTCTCTTCATTCTTCGTCGGCTGAACTCGACACCCAAAGTTGAGTATTGAAGATGACTACTATTCACGAGGTATATGTCGGATACTCAATTGGATACCGGTTTAAATCCGAACCGATCCATTACCCGTGAGTACCAAAGAATTAGCTCTACTCGGTTTTTTTGCCATAACCGAAACCGGACCGAACCGATTTTTTCGGGTCGGAACCGGTTCGGTTCTGCGGGTCCGGTTTTTATGCCCAGGCCTAGTGTAGTCAGTAGATCGAAGACATAGATCGGTTTTCTGTGACTACAAAAAGAAACCACAGAGCGGATGGATGTACATAAAGAATCTAGAGATTCCGTTAAATTTTTAATCTTGATTTGCTACAGAGTGAATAAAGTATTGTAAGTGAACCAAAAAAAGAAGTAAATAAAGTATTGTACTTGATACCAACGCAACAGTTTTGACTGTACGCTGCAGAGATCATGGACAAACACTGTCGGATGACGTGGCAGGCGTCTATTGGCTGGAAAGGCCTCAGTCGAGTCTCACTCTCACATGAATGAGTTCAATGCTTGCGAAAGTGCGTGAGCTACGTGTTCGAAACACAAGGTAAAACGCCGTAAAAAGATGGCATAACCGAAAAGTGTGGTGTGGTTACCATTTATTTTCATTTCTCATTTATATCTCGCTCACATCCTTCTCTCTGTCTTTTTAATAGACAAGACAAGACTGTTATATTTTGATTGGTTTGAAGTTTGTAGACAAAAATGTCATATCAGTAATCTGTCGACTGTTAAATGATGGCATGTATTGACTGATATAAGAGCATCCACATCAATGAACCCCCTCTTGGGGTTCATTGAATCATTTTTTTATTATTAAAAATTTTCTGTTTTTTATTTTATTTTTGTTTTTAAAAAAAAAAACAAAAAAAAAATCTAGACCAATCCCGAGCCGCCACGTGTTGAATCTCAGGAGAGAGGGGTTCACCGGGGTGAACTTTAGGAGAGAGGGGTTCATAGGTTTTTGTTATTTTAGTATTATTTTTTCTTTATTTCCGTGTGAATTCCCCCCATGAACCTTCAATAGGGATGCTCTAAGGTTCATGGGGGAGTTCACACAGAAATCAAGAAAAAAAATAATAATAACAAAAACCTATGAACCACTCTCTTCTAAAGTTCACCCCGGTTAACCCCTCTCTCCTGAGGTTCAACACGTGGCGGCTCGGGATTAGTCTAAAATATATTTTTTTGCTTTTTAAAAAAAAAAATCAAAAAGAAAATAAAAAAATTTTAATAATAAAAAAAATGATTCAATGAATCCGTGGATGCTCTAAGAGAACTTGCATGATATGATATAATTCTTAGCCAAGCCAAGAAACAAAAACATATATTTTTTTACGGTCAGTTGGTTGAATACGCCGTCAGCTCAATGTAAAAATGATAGTATCACGATCTAAATATGTCTAACAGTGTTATATGGAGGTTACACTTTTTATACTTGAACGTAACTAATTAAATGTGTTACGAGAGTACGAGAATAGTTTTACCTTGTTTAAAACATGTATTCAACTAGCATGGTCTCTCGTTAAACTTTTTTACTAGTAACTATATTTGTTAAGTGTCGTGACTCGTGTATCTCTCAAGTCACTAACTAATTGCATCAGTTAACACGCAAGTATCACATGGCTCATTTCAGATAGTCCTCTTGGAGACACTTTTAACAATAATTGTTGACATTTTGCCTCCCGTCTCTCATAAGGGGCAGACGGGGCAGGTACACACATTAAATTTTAGCTTTACTAACAATATAAACTACATGGTGCACTTTTATCCATACGACCATAAACTATGATCTATTACATACATGTCCGATATTAAAAATCGATGATGATTATGCAAAAGAAGGAACTATAAGACGAGAGAAGAGTAAATATGCATATAGCATGTAGTATTTTTGGTAGTTTTTTGTAATTTTGTTCATATAAAGTATGTTTTGTTATTGGAAATTTTGAACTAGAGGCTTCCCATGGTTACTATGACTACTACAGTGTTTTTTCTTGTTTGTAAATTTTTTAAGATGAAAAGAAATTCATTGCTAAAATTATTCAAACGACATATCAAAGATAACCACTCAGTGTAAGGGATATATATAATACTAAGCAGGTTATTTTTTAGCATTACATTTGTGTATCTTTCATGCCGGCCCGACCAAAAAAAAGAAGTAGATCAACCACGAAGAGGAGAAATTATGGGGCTTCAGTTTTGCTTGCCTACTTTCTCCACGATTTTTGGCCAACTAAACCTCCACGTGTCCATTTCTCATTTCTTCCGAATTAAAGATTCAATCAACGGGAGATTTATTTTTGTATTGAAAATTAATTTATTCTAATGAAATCAGATACAAATGGTTTTGGAGCATGTTTAGGAATTTCAATTAATGAGATAAATCTAATTTCACAAGTACAAAGAGGGCCTCAGCAAAGAAAACATTTTAAAACAATAAACAATAAAAAAAATGTTTAAAAAAAAAAATAAAAATAAACGGAAATTACTAATTTAAATACTCAACCATTTCCCTTTATAGTCTCCTTAGAAAGAAATCCATTTCATCATTTTCTTCTCTTTATTGTTTTCCCTCTACTTCCTCATCTTCTTGTTTATGCATATCCAAGACTCTCCGGTAATGAAAGAGATCTCACGGCAGAGTAAGAAGACTTCCGCTGAGGATAAAACCACAGATGAGTCATCAGCATCATCAGTAGTCGCTAAAACTAAAAGAAAACGCCGATCACAGCCGCGAGACGCTCCTCCACAACGCAGCTCCATGTATAGAGGAGTCACCAGGTTTGTGGGATAACAAAACACACTCAAAAACGCACCGTTTCAAAACGTTTTTCTTCCTTAATTGTTTAGGTTAAAATTTGTATTAGGCATAGATGGACCGGAAGGTATGAAGCGCACTTGTGGGACAAGAACTGTTGGAACGAGACACAGAGCAAGAAAGGAAGACAAGGTCAGCCTATACGTACACCATACATACACATATACTCGCATGTATTTGATGAAATAAAGTTACGTCGTTTTGATATGTTTACTCCGATTTATCCGGAGGAATTAGCTCGTCGTTACTGTTCTTGATTTGAATGATTAATTTTAATTTCTATTTATAACTTGTTTTTTTTATTTTTTTTTTATCTTGGTTATTAATATGTTTTTTTGTTCTGACGATGCTGACCGGAATATTGGCTGACTCATCACGTGCAGTATATTTAGGTGAGTTTGTTTTGGTCATTTTTCATATGGCGTTTTCTTTTTGCACTCCCGGATTGGTAGCCAACACTTTCTAACGATATAATAACAAGTCAATATCTATTTTTAAAATATGTAATTTATAGTTTTTAAGAAAGTGGATATGTTGGCAAATCAAAAAGAAAATGTTTTTTTTTTTGCTCTGCCAAAAAGAAAAAGTTTAAATTACATCTACTGAGAGTGACACAACGAACAAATAATGATTCTAATTTTCTATAACTGCAACTATCTTTTATTTTGTTCATATTATCAATTTACAAGTTTAAGTATAACACATGAAATGAAAGAAAAATTTAAACACCAATTAATGTTTTTTTATGTATTCATGTATGGTGTTGCACAGGTGCGTATGACGAGGAAGATGCAGCAGCACGTGCCTACGACTTAGCAGCATTGAAATATTGGGGACGAGACACAGTCTTGAACTTCCCTGTAAAATTTCTCGGAACCTAAATTAATTAAAACAGAGTTATTGTTCACATGATCTTTGTTTACTTCATAATTTCTCTCGTCTACTTGTCTTTCACAAATAGAAATAGAAAGAAAGAAGAAGAGCATGTTCACAATTATAATTTCATTTTGAATGTTTTATAATTATTGATTCTTTATGTGTTTATAGCTATGTAATTATGAAGAAGACATCAAAGACATGGAAAGCCAGTCGAAAGAAGAGTACATTGGATCTTTGAGAAGGTGATAATTAAATAGCTTATTGTATTTTATGACTGGTGATTAGCTAATCATCTTTGTCTGTTAACAAACTAAGAGTTGATTAATACTAATATTTTTTCATTATTTTTTTAACAGGAAAAGTAGTGGGTTTTCACGTGGTGTGTCAAAATACAGAGGCGTTGCAAAGTAAATCGAGATTCTTAAAACCCTTACTTTTTTTTTTTTGATCAAACCCTTACTATATATTTGCTTATGGTAGTAAGGACAAATGACAATCTCAATATACTAAATATATACTACAATTAAAAATGATGATAACCAGTGGCGGAGCCAGCCCAATCTTTGAGGAGGGTCAAATTCATAGCTAATATATATTACATGGGTCAATACACCAAAAGAAATCAACAAATTTCAAGTTTTTACTAAAAATACATGTAAAATTTTTCAATTATAAAATTTCACCTGGGTCATTTGACCACCCTCCTAACCACCTAGCTCCGCCACTGATGATAACTAATTAGTATTATGGACTTGCAGGCATCACCATAATGGGAGATGGGAAGCTCGAATTGGAAGAGTGTTTGGCAATAAGTATTTATACCTCGGAACTTATGGTAATCTTTGTAAACCCTCTTTTAGTTCATGCTTCATGCAATATAGAGATTAATAAAAAAAAACATGTTATTCACTTTTCATAAATAGTATGTGATTCTCATTTGACACAGTTTATGAATACTATATGCACACATGTTTTAGTTAGATACTATGAGTTCATTCATTTTCAATGGTGATTAGCTTTTATAGTAAGACTAGTTGTTATGATATATGCATCTTGATCGTAGTAAGTTATAAATTTGACGGTTATATATATATGTGTGTGTGTGTGTGCGCGCGCAAAACAAAAGAACTACACTCATACTATGTATGTTTTTATCTTCATAGTAGCTTAACTTTTTTACTTATAAATCTTTTAAGAGGAAGTTGCTATATCGATATGCATGCACGTAATCAGATCTTGAGTTGGTTGGGGAATAGATCACCAAACCCAACCACTTAGTCAAGCCTTTAATTTATTGTTATAGTTTTTTTTTTCTTATGTTGTCATTATGGGTCATTGTATATTTTATTGTATGGTTTAAACTCTAAGTTGCTCATCCAATTTAACCGGCCTATTTAATTCCACTATTTATGATTATGTTTCCCATATTGTCCTATCTCAAGGGGAAAAAGTACGTAGTAAGTTTTGAAAGAAAAATTAAGAGAAAAGTACATTTCTATTGACTTGTAGTTGTAGGCTTGTTTTGTAGCATAGCGTTACGTATTAGATAAATACATTATAGTTCAATATATAGTTTCTTTTATACAATGTTTTTTTAACAATTTTTTTTTTTTTGGTGCAACCACAACTTTTTTTTAAAACAATTACTAAACAAAAGGAAATCTAACTTCCCTAAATTCTATGTAAGTCCTTAATCTTTTGATTGTGACTATTTACACCCTGTCTTTTTTTTGGTGTTATGTTAGCTACACAAGAAGAAGCGGCCATTGCGTATGACGTGGCAGCAATAGAGTACCGTGGACTTAACGCCGTCACTAACTTCGACATAAGCCGTTATCTCAAATTACCGGCGACGGAGAACCCAATCGACGCCGCGAATACTCTCCCGCTCCCTGATCCCATCCCCTTCATAAACCCTGACCACGAGTCGGCACTGTCGCTGAGCCAATCCTCCTCCGACGACAACGATGACCGGAAAACAAAGTTCCTAAAGTCGTCGCCTTTCTCGAACGCAGAGGAGGTGATCGGTCCATCGACGCCGCCGGAGATCGCTCCGTCTTTCCGGAGCTTCCCGGACGATATTCAGACGTATTTCGGGTGTCAAGACTCCGGGAAGGTTGATGATGACGTCATCTTCGGTGGTTTAGATTCGTTCCTGACGCCTGATTTCTACAGCGAGTTTAATGATTGCTAAAAAAAATTGGATTTTGATAAGTTTTGTTTTTTGGTAATTCTTTTTTTTTTTGTGACAATCTTATATAATAAAGTTTGAATCTTTTTTTATCACTTTCAAGTTATGGAGAATAGAGACATTGATTTATGGAGAATAGTAAGGAATAGAGATGATATGATATTTGGAGGGATGTTCAGAGTTTGAACTCTCCCAACTTATATAATGTTCAAACAGTACAACAAAGTTTGGAATCAATGGAAGCTAAGCAGATACAGAATGCTTGGTAGCCTGAGAATGGATACCTGCAAACATATAAAGCATTTAGGCAGATGAAACTAAAGGATTATTTATCTTAAGCTTTTTAAATATGTTTTTGTGATGAATAGCAATTACCTGAAGTCAATTACATACTTTGCTTTGTCTACTCTTCCCATCTGAAGAATTGTTTGTCTGGAATTCTCCTGTTTATATAACACAGAATGTTCAGGATTTTTGGAGATTGTGTGTTTTTTGATTAAAGCTTAGAAAGAGTTGTGGAAATGTACAGTGAGTGTGAGCTGAAAGTTCTTCACCGAGCTTTGTATTTTTAGATTTGTTCTTCCTCTGTCTCTGAAGTCCAACTCATGCTGCTTGGAGATCTAGTGAAAAGGAGATAGATTGAATCAATACAAGCTTCAGAAAATCAATGATGATAGATGAATCCCACTGAGACTTACTTTGTTGTAATGTGGTATCCTTGAGCATAGCTTTTGAACTTGATCCTTATTCTCAAGCCAATCTAGTGGTAGTTTACTAACTTGTTGGACCTATGAAGAGATACCGATTAATGTTCTTTATATATTTGAAATGCAAGATTGATGAAGAGAGGGTTTAAGATTAGGCTTTTTACCTGCTTATTGTTGTTCTTCTGCACTATCTGCTGCTTTGGTAGTAAAGCTCTCATTCTTCTGTAACTCCCTGTCCAAGTTGTTATAGTAGGTGTGAAGCTGCAGAAGCCAACACAGACATAATAAGCAAAACCAAAACTAATCAAAAGACACAAAAGACACAGAAGCATTCTTACATAACAACTGAAAGAAGCGGCTTCACCATTTTACCTACAGCTCCAACTCGAACTCCCTGCAATGGAATCAAAAACAGCAGAAACATTCAGATAGAGTTCCCTACCTCTAAGCAAAGCCAACACCAATACATTCAACTCAAGTTTCTAACCTTATCCCATATGTAGTACTTAGAACCCATGAGATTAGCCGTCATGGAACCAACATAACTTTCATCTGAACTGCACAATAACCCCTTAACATTCTGTGCAACCCTAAACACAGACTTCCCGTTACGCCGCCTGTGGTAAGCCACTGCTAGCTTCCTGTCTTTTCTTCCACGACCTTCCTGAAACACATCATCGTCCAACACAACACTAGTAAGCTATCAGAAACTTTAATCTTAACTCTCAAACAGTATCATACTAGATCACATATCTGTATACTTACATGTGTATAAAGTGAATATACAGAACCGTCACGTAAGCCTTCTGGTGATTGTTCTTTTACAATCAGACAAGTGCATCTACCCACATCCAAAGGTAACGTCTTACACAGCAACGACCTGTTTAATACATAGAGTTTCAGACATGTTCAGGATAATAAAAAGTAACTGGATGTTATTTTTGTCTTACCTATTGGGCAAAGTAGACCAAGAGGAAGCAGGGGCAGCTTCGGAATCCGAAAACTCCCAGACTTTCAACGAACTAGAATGCTCAGAATCAACACTAGTCCAAGTTTTCATACCTTGATCGACTTCACTGTTCAGCTGCATACACACTTGCAGCGATGTCTGCTTCAGAGCTGTTCGACCACCCGTTGAGAAAGATTTGAAGTTTGTAACCTCACTCGGAAACTCAGAACCTCCCTTCATCGATCGAGACTTCAAAGCTCGATCTTGCTTCTTAGTTTCCACAGACTCAGAGCTGTTTTCCGGCGAGACATTCTCCTTATCTTCTCCTTTCTTAACGGAAACAGAGCCTGAGATTATGTCAACGTTTTCTTTATTTTCCTCTGGCAAATCATTTTCTTTTCTCGAACCAGCCATGGTTTCCTCTTCTGGGTTGCTTTCAAGTTTAAAACTTTATGAAGGGACTGAGAGTTTATTTATATCTTTATCGATTTTTTTTGAAGATGTAGATAGGTGTTGACAAAAGGTGGTGCGTTAGGTTTGACCTGAGAGAGAATTTGGCGATAGAGAGACGTTTTAAAAAAGTTCCACAGTGTTTCCATTTGAATTTGAATATGCTATTGGGGATTGTGCGAGCACGAAACCAAAGACAAAGTTGGTCTTTTCTTTTCTTGTCTTAACAAGAAGAAGAAGAGGTTTTGTGTTTATTTTGACCTTTTTCTCTGTTTTCTATGGACCCAAAACTGTCACTAAATAATAGTAGTGGGATTTTTTCTTTGTCGTTTTCCTTTGTCGGGAAACTGAAATTTTATGATTGGATTGAGAGAAATTGATTTTCAGCGGGAACCGTGTTTGAAAACTGAATAAAAAATAAAATTACTATACCGTTTGGTTTGGTTCAACTTCGGTTTTGTCGAATCAAAAGTTAGTAAACCGAAAGTTACATCTCGTTGCATACTAGGACATGCAACGAAACGGTCCAAACCAATCGTTGTGATCAGTTCCACGACAGCGACTTTTGAATAATTGCATGTTGTAGCGAAATCGAATAGGTTAATATGCATCTGAATTGGTTAAACCGGATTGAGCATCTCTGAGTTTTTTTAACATACTCAAACTACTGAACTATTTGCCGTTTTAGTTTTATCAAACCGCATGTCATTTTTTTATGGGCTTCGTGAATCATCCAAAGCCGATAAGCTTAGTGGTCAAGTAAACCATCACTGTTTACGAACTAGTCCAAAACCATGAGAGAGGCCACAGCTTCGTCCGAAGCCCATTATCATCCTTCAATGGCTAAAACCAGCAGCACTCTGTTTGCCATCTCCTCTGTTTCGACTCATTTCTCTCTTCTCCTTCGTTCCAAATCTCTTTAACTCTCATCTCCAAGCGCGAGTCTCGCCGTGCCAATGGCTATGGCCATCACTGTGCCCCCTGCTGTGATCGTGGGTGGGGGAAGAGTCGGAAGAGCGTTGCAGGAAATGGGCAGCGGCGATGACTTGTTGGTGAAGAGAGGAGAAGCAGTCCCGGTTGGTTTCGAAGGACCCATTTTGGTTTGTACTAGAAATGATGATCTCGATGCTGTTCTTGAATCTACTCCTCAGTCTAGATGGAAAGGCTAGAAACTCTCTCTCTATATACTCTAGGATTCTCGAAGTAGGATTATGTTTCTTAAGTTCATGACTTAGTTATATTAAAACTGTTATGTGTAAAATATAATCAGATTTGGTGTTTTTCCAAAATGGAATGATGGAGCCATGGTTTGAGAGCAAAGGTTTGGGTGATACAGACCAAGTGTTGGCTTATTTTGCTGTTTCAAAGCTCGGTGAGCCTCCTGTGGATGGGATAAGTGGATAACCGATACTAACCCAGAAGGGTTAACTGCTGCTTATGGTAAATGGGCTTCAGATGTTGCTGCAAGACTACAATCTGGTGGTCTCTCTTGTAAGGTTACAAGAAACAAACCTTTTTTTAATTCTATAATTAAAAAAACCGAAGAAACTAAGGTGTGTCTTTTTTTTTCTTTGTGTTTCCTGTGGTTAGGTACTTGACAAAGAAGCTTTTCAGAAGCAAATGTTGGAGAAACTCATTTGGATTTGTGCGTTTATGCTTGTTGGAGCTCGTCATCCAGGTGCAAGTGTTGGCATTGTGGAGAAAGAATACAGAGATGAAGTATACTAACTAAAACTTACATTTAGCATTCAAAATCGTTGTTTACTTCAAACTTGTAATTAATTTATAAGTTCAGGTGTCAAGACTCATCCAAGAACTTGCAGCAGCTGCTGCTGCAGAAAAAGGACTAACGTTTGAAGCCAACATGGTGGAGAGACTGTGTGCTTATTCCCGAGCTGTTGCTCATTTCCCAACCGCTGTCAAAGAAGTATACATATACTGATCTCTCTTCTTAAGTGGTTAAGGACCCAGTATCTTGTTTCTCAGCTAGTTTTCTAATTTTTCTACAGTTTAAATGGAGGAATGGTTGGTTTGCTATCAGAGAAGGCAATTGCACAAGGGAAACTTGATCCATGTCAACTCCACACCCAATGGCTGAGAGAGCTAAAAGTGATATAGATTCCTTATCCCTTTGGAATCGGTAAAGATTGCTATCTAAACAACGACAAGTGGTATGAAGTTACATGTACGTAACAACAGCTCTTCCGGGAACCCTGTTCCGTTTCTTTCTAGTATCAACAAACAAGTGGTGAAGATCTTTTGGAAAAGGAGAACTTTGCGTGTTAAATGGTACAGTGAGTAGAGGTTACGCTACAAGTAACAAAATAAGTTGCATTTGTAGCTTTGGTAACTATTTAGAGCGACGCTATAGAGAACCTGTAGATGTAACTCTGGTTTCAGCGGCAACCCTTATATAAGTGGATGTATAGGTAAATAGATTTTATTGGGGTTTAGGGTTGGTTTCTGCAAGATTTTTGAATCTCATCTATGCTTTTCTTTTAACTATAGAACAAGATGAGTGCGAGTTAGCCAAAGCTCAAGGGTTAAAACTTTGTGGGGACGGATATGACTGTGTGGATATAGTAGGATTCTTTGAATGCTGGCAAAGGAAAAGCAAAACACTGGCCATCATTGATGCTAGAATCAAAGATAGTTGCAACGTGGAACAAGTCACTGCAGCTGCAAACCTAGGGAGGAGGTGTTTGAACTTGAACGGGAAGAAACGACCAAATATGAGGGAAGTCACTATGGAGCTGGAAAGGATACGAGATTCACAGGTACATATTCAAAATGAGGAAGATGAAAAGACCATAGAGATCAACGTTGGAGATTGCTCTTTTCACTGATTCTTCCTCCAATATTACCACCACCACATCTTCGTCTCATTGAAAACTGGAGACCAAATATTAGCTTGGTAATTGCTGGCTCATACGTTTGAGAGTATGCGATTAGTAGATGATCTGAAACTAGTTTGAGCTTTGTACACGTATGTAAAGCCAAATAGTAAAATGTTTGAGACTCTGTAAAAAAAAAGTCCAGACTTGTATTAGTTAAAAAGTCTGCGTCATTAACAGACAACAATAAAACATCTGGTTCTTGTCCCATCAATGAATGAAAAGGACTGATTCGTTTCCATCATTTTGAAAATTGTATGACTGACTCGTTAGTCCCTCCACCTTTGACAACAACCATTTAAAAGAAGTTTGTGTTTGAAATTTCAGAAAGAAAAAAAAGTATCTCTTGACTAAACTATGACAAAAACTTAATTAATACTTCTGACCTACAAAAAAAGTTTCGCCCACCGTGGGGCTCGAACCCACGACCACAAGGTTAAGAGCCTTGCGCTCTACCAACTGAGCTAGACGGGCTTTGGTATTCAACAGTTGAGTTGCTAAATAATGGAAGGATGTTATTAATATTAATAGCTACGAATACTGTACTTTTTTTTTTTTGTCAATTAGCTACGAATACTTTCAAAACAATATCTGCTAAATAATGGACAGATGTTTATTTAGGAACATAGAAGATGCAAACAGAGTTGAAATTTTTCTACTTTTAGTAATCTTGGTGAAAACTACTTCACGCGTCTATTTTTTTTTTTCAACCAAACGCGTTACTTAGTCAAAATTCAGGTTAACATAGATAGGCTGAGATTAAAAAAAAAAATAATAGAAGCAGAAGTATGAAGACAGAGAGCTTACTATGTACTGTGATTTTTATCTTAGCTCTGCAGCTCATCATCAATACCTCACATGCAGCAACAACACCCCCACCACAAGAAGACAATCCTTCAGCTTCTTGTGTTACAACCTGTGGTGGAGTCTCCTTCCCCTTCCCGTTCGGAATCGGCCGAAAGGAATGCTATCTCAACACCTGGTACGAGGTTGTCTGCAAAACTTCCGGGCCATCTGGCACAACTGTTCCATTCCTCTCTAGGATCAACAAGGAGGTGGTGAACATCTCTCTTCCAGGTTATCCATATCTATACGGAGTTGTCCACATTAAAGGTCCAGTGACTTCCGTGGGTTGTACTAGTCAAGTATCCGAAAACTCGTCGCAGGTTTTGAACGTCACGGGCCAAGGCAGTCCATATTTCATCACAGACAAGAACCGGCTCGTAGCGGTTGGTCGCGGTACCAAGACGTCTCTGACAGAAACAGAGTCAGAGATCTTAGGTTGTGAATCGAGTTACGAATTAGACAATAAACGTAATCAACAAGAAACAAACTCGATCTGTAATGGTTACAAATGTTGCCAGGCGAGAATACCGTTGGATTTTCCTCAGGTTCTTGGAGTCAACATAGAGAACTCTCATGGTAGAGGTTGCAGAGTTGCGTTTTTGAGTAACACTATGTATTCGTCAGTGAATGTTAAGGAGCCAGAACAGTTTCATTCTGATGGATATGCGGTTGTACAGCTAGGATGGTACTTTGAATATAATGTTCAGATTCTCGTTCTAGTAACTTCTTGGGTTGTTTAAACGATACCGATACCAGCTGCTTTTGCGAAAATGGTTACGTCTCTGGGATGAGTTATAGAAACTGCTATTGCGCTAGTGGTTACATAGGGAACCCATACACTCAATCTGGCTGCACAGGTAACATGAACTGTTTTACTTCTTGTTTTGTTTCCTTGAACATTCATTAAATGACATCATCAATAATCATCATTCAAAAATATAAATTTCTAGACGATGATTCATGCAAAGAAGATCCTCACTTCTGCGGTGAAGGAAGTTTTTGTGAAAACGCGCCTGGAATCAGTTACATTTGCAAGCTCAATCCCAAACCCAAGTCAGACAAACTATTGTGTGCTTCTAGGTGAGTGCTCACCTTTTTAACTACCAGACTACAAGTCTGAATAGAGAATATTATACTTTATGTTCAAAACTGGATTAAGATTTATTTTTTCTTTTGTTTTGGTTGTGACTCTTTTATTTTGTTTATTTTTTATTTTTATTTTTTTTATGTCTGATGGCAAGTTAGATTAGGGTTTGTTTGTAAATTGGTGTGTATCCCGTTTGAGTCTAATATTTATTTTTTTATAAGAGTTATTCTAGTAGTTTTAGGATAAATTTGAATTATTTTAAGTAATTTCTCTATTTTAAATTAATATTAATAAAAAAATTGATAAGTGGAGAAAAAATTGGATGTTTCATTCGTTTGTGCTCAAAAACAAAACATGTGTTATGTGGTTGGTGCAGGCATTTTTATAGGTCTGTCGGGATTATTGTTTATTTTCGGGACACTCGGGTGTTACAAGCTTGTCAAGAAGAGAAGGATGATCATCAGTAACAAGAAGTTCTTCAAACGTAACGGAGGTTTACTCTTGAAACAACAGTTAACTACAAAGGACGGCCACGTAGACATGTCAAATATATTCAGCTCCAAGGAGTTGAGAAAAGCCACTGATAACTTCAGCGAGAACAGAGTGCTCGGACAAGGAGGCCAAGGAACGTGTAGTATTTGCTCGTCCACGACCTCGATTAGAAGCACCACGTCCACCACGACCACGATGAGATTGTCCGGAAAATTGGTTGTTGCGTTGTTGCTCATTGAACCAATCCGGATATCCATGTAGAAGAAAACATTCAGAAGCTTCATGACCTTTGCGATTGCAATGTGTACAAGAGCGATTCGGATCACGGCTACGANACGTGTAGTATTTGCTCGTCCACGACCTCGATTAGAAGCACCACGTCCACCACGACCACGATGAGATTGTCCGGAAAATTGGTTGTTGCGTTGTTGCTCATTGAACCAATCCGGATATCCATGTAGAAGAAAACATTCAGAAGCTTCATGACCTTTGCGATTGCAATGTGTACAAGAGCGATTCGGATCACGGCTACGATTGGTAGGAATCATAGTTGTAGAAGGCGTCGAAGAAGCAGAGTCTGTTTTTGCAGAGAAACCAATAACATCTTGCTTGAGTTCTGTTGTGCGCATGGTAAGAAGATGTTGCTCAGCTCGTATCACTCTCGAGTAAACACTGTTTAGGTCAGGTAAAGGATCCTCGTCGATAATCTGAGAGCGTATGGAACTGAAACGTGAATCATCAAGTCCGAACAAGAACTTGTGAACTCTTGCATCCTCACGTTCTTTTTCCAGATGAGCTGAAGCCGCACACGTACAAGTAAGAACCGTCTTGATGCTTTGTAGCTCTTCCCATAATTTGCCAAGTCGGCCATAGTAACTGAGAACCGACTCACCGTTTTGTTTGCAGTTAGTGATAGCATCTTCAAGTAGATGTTTGCGCACACCGTTTGTAACCGAGAACCGTCGTTTGAGAGATTCCCAGAGTAGATACGCATCAGGAACATGACTCACAGTAGATCTTACAATAGGATCAATGGAAGTGCGCATCCAACCAACGATCATAGAATTAGCCGCCGTCCAACGAGAAAGATCCGGGTTCGTCAATGGTTTAGGAATTGAGCCATCTATGAACCCTATCTTCTGTTTTGCCTGAAGTGAGTTCCAAAACTCGGTTGCCCACTCAGAATAATTATCACCTTTGAGAATCACAGGTGTAATTAGAGCACCAGGATTGTCAGAGTGATGTAGAACATAAGGAGTATTCGAGGCCACAACCTCGAGAGAAGTAGAAGTAGTTGTAGGAGAAGTAGCGGACGTAAGAGCAGAAGACGTAGAAGCAGAAGTAGCCATGATCGCTAGTATCGATCAAGAGAAAAGAAATTTGCAGTGAGTAATGCGGAAGCGAAAAAAATTAGGTCAGAGATCGTTGTCGAGGAACCAAGAGAGGAGTCAGGAGTAGCAAGAGGAGTGTGTATATTTGTTTGGGCATGATTAGTGACATAGTGCTTCAGTAGAACAGAAGGTTGTCGTTTACGATGTCCACGGCCAAGAAGTTCAGTAGAAGCTGGTTCAATGGGAGTGTTTGCAGGAGATGTGTCTCCCGGAGAGATGCTAGAAGTAGACGTATCCACCGGAGTAGACGTTGCGGAGGAAGGCAAAATCTCAGCAATTTCTGGAACGGTAACTGAAATGTCCGTATTGTCGACAGGAACAATTGTAGAATTAGTAGGTAACTCAACCGAGGGCAAAGAAGCGGGTGTAGTCGAACTGGTTTCGGGAAGGGAGGAAGAAGAAGATGGAACAGGTGATGATAATGTAGTGGGTGATGGAGCCGAGGAAAGTGATGGTGAAGATACGGGTGATGGGTGTAATGAATCAGAGGAAGGAGTAAGATTAGAGGACGACAAGACTAGATCATCATCAATGAACTCTGGTTGAGGCAAAGAACATGGCTGTTGTTGCGAAGCAGNGTTTCGGGAAGGGAGGAAGAAGAAGATGGAACAGGTGATGATAATGTAGTGGGTGATGGAGCCGAGGAAAGTGATGGTGAAGATACGGGTGATGGGTGTAATGAATCAGAGGAAGGAGTAAGATTAGAGGACGACAAGACTAGATCATCATCAATGAACTCTGGTTGAGGCAAAGAACATGGCTGTTGTTGCGAAGCAGGGAGACCTGGGAACTGATCTTCAAAGAAGACTACATCACGACTAACAAAAAACTCATCAGTCTCTAGATCATAAACATTCCAAGCCTTCTTGCCATAGGGATAACCTACAAATAAACACTTGCGACTTCTTGGTGCGAATTTGTCCTTGTCTCTAGGTCGTCGCTGTGCAAAGCAGAGGCAGCCAAAAACGCGAAGAGTATCGTAGTTAGGGGGAGAGCCATATAGGAGTTCGTAGGGTGATTTGCCATCTAACAGCCGAGTTGGTGTTCGGTTTATCAGATGAGCAGCAGTTAGTATACTTTGACCCCAGAAAGTGACCGGAAGTTGAGCTTGAAATAAACAAGCACGCACCACGTTAAGAATGTGACGATGCTTACGCTCGACCCTTCCATTTTGCTGCGGTGTATCAACAGCCGAGGTCTGATGTAGAATACCATGTTCACGAAAATAGGACTTGAGTTTGAGAAACTCAGTACCATTATCCGTACGAAAAGCTTTGACACTTTTGCCAAATTGTCGAAGAGCCATGGCGCAGAAATTTTGTAGTAACGATGCAACCTCAGATTTTTTAAGCATGAGATGAAGCCAGACCGCTCGAGAATAATCGTCTACAATAGTCAGAAAATACACAGCACTACAAGAAGCTGGAGTGCGATAAGGTCCCCAAACATCACAATGAACTAATGCAAAAGGCTCAATAGCTTTATTAATACTTTCATGGAAAACATCACGAGTCTGTTTCGAACGAAAACAAACATCACATGAACTCTTGTGATCAAATTATTTAGATAAAACGCCTAAAACTGGTAAGGTAGATAAAACACTAGAAGCCGGATGTCCAAGACGCTGATGCCACAGTTCTGAAGAAGATTGTTTGGTCTTTCCAGCACGAGTAGCATGAGCCATTGTCACACCCGAAAAATAATACACACCCTCTCGCTCTTCACCGGCTCCAATCAGGGTCCTCGTAAAACGGTCCTGTAACACACAAAGGGTATCAGTGAATATAGCAACACATCCAGTTTGTTTCAGAAGCTTAGAAACTGAGATCAAAGTGCAATTGAAATCAGGAACGTATAACACGTCAAGTAGGTAACACTGAGAAGTAAGATATAAGGTTCCCGATTTGGTGGCTCGAGAAGCGCGACCATCAGGAAAGTGAACCGAGGAAGGATGAATATCACGGACATCATGGAGGAGGTTAATGTCCCCAGTCATATGATGGGAAGCTCCAGTGTCAATAATGACATCAGTTAGAGAAGGTTTACCCGTCATGCGCTCAGTAGAGAGTTGCGTTTGCTGATTCTGTAATAGAGTAATTAATGCAGTAATCTGGTCAGCAGAAGGAATGTTACTTCCAGACGAAGTAGACGATGCTGCACGTGTAGTATTTGCTCGTCCACGACCTCGATTAGAAGCACCACGTCCACCACGACCACGATGAGATTGTCCGGAAAATTGGTTGTTGCGTTGTTGCTCATTGAACCAATCCGGATATCCATGTAGAAGAAAACATTCAGAAGCTTCATGACCTTTGCGATTGCAATGTGTACAAGAGCGATTCGGATCACGGCTACGA